>OZ010576.1:101353045-101440545 GCA_963932145.1 Acanthosepion lycidas | reverse complement strand
TGATTCAAAAAGAAAAAATAGCCTGTAGAAATAAATAAATACACAGATATGACTATCACTGACATTTTGCATTTCTATAAACAGATCTTAAATGCCACAAATATTTTTACCTAAACATGTAGAAAGATGTTCATATTTTAGACACTAATAATATAAAAATACATATTTGTATAAAACATGTACCCAAATACTTAAAATAGTGTTAATTTTAGAAAAAATAAAAATAAAAAGGCAGCCTCAATTTTTACAGTTAGGTTCACCCTGTACAAGGCCTAGGGTCCACTCAATGATAAAGTTATATTCAGAAGCAGTTTATATGGATGGGAGGTGGGGATAATGGTTAACTCTAGACTTGAACATGTTTAGATTGTAGTGACCGGGGAAACATCCACTTTGCAGTCAGTTCCACAGAGTAGTGGTTTGTGTAAAGATGCTGTTCAAGTGGAAATTTTCCCATTCATTCAAAAATAAAATAATTCTCGGTTTTTAATGAAACTTTCATGACTTATTCATAAATGGATGAAATTATTTAAAAAAATTTTCAATAAATTTTCAAAAAAGTATATTTTATTTTTGGATAATTTTTTAATAAAGAGAATTGCATTCCAGTCAATTTAAATTAGTTTTAGAAATACAGCAAAGTATTTTGCTTATTGGAAATATTTAATTTTATCTATTATCTTGAAATTAAAACTAAAACAGAAGCTTCAAGAAATATTTTGCTTTTTTAAAAATTTATTTTAAACGTTATGTATTTCATTTTTTTTTTGTATTTTTGGGAGGTATCTACTTTAATGGAAAGACATTTAAAAATGTGTTTATACTCTGTCACTTTCATTTATATATATATATATATATATATCCTAAATAAATGTAAGTACATATTTATATTATCACATATGGGTACATGTCTGAGTGATTAGAACTTTCTGACCATGAGATCTGGATTCAAATCTTACCACAGTTGATTTTTCAGGAAGTTGACTTCTTGATGTTATTGACGGGGAGGTGATCACAGGTTTACAACACTGTTGAAAAGTAGCTGAAGATTGTAAAAATATCATGGTTTGATCCAGGCTTCGAGAGTGAAATTGGGTAGACAGAAATGTTTGTCAATATTTGTGCTAACACAAAGTCACAAGCCATCATGACTGAGGGTTTGAGTGCACTGGCCTTGTCCAAACTGTTGATCACACCAAATGATGCACTCTCTCACAGAAACTGTCCACTCAGCATAGTTACAAAATAAACTACAGGTTGTGGGTACTGAGCACAAGGACTGGTTTGCAACTCAAGCAGACAGGTGTGATCAGAAATGAGTACCTGGCCATTTATTTATATTATCTCACAAATATCTGGCATACACACTAAGTTATAAATTTTTTCCTCCCTATCTTTGTTTATATCTGTTCTAAAAAGGCAAGTGTTTACAGTGCAGGCATATCACAATACTACAGAGTTTTTAACAGTGTTCACGGCTTGTGTGGCCGTTTTTGGCCAAGGATAAAATTCCCTAGGTCTGATAACAACCATATTCCCCTGATTGTGCCCCTTGCAACTTTTTTTTTTCTTTTTAAATTGAATCCCACTTGAAAGGAGCAAGATTTCAAGAAATCAAGCAAATCCAAGAGAACATGACAATCCAGCTGCTTGCTATCTCGCAAAAAGGAATGTTTACATCAATAGAAATGATACTGGATAAATGTTGGCAGAGTGAATTGCTTCATAGTGCTCTTTTCCTTACAGACGGTTCCCAACTAACCCTACCATACTATGTGCATATATGAAATTAAAAATATAAAATGGCAGCAATTTATTCATTGTACCCTGTATATGTTAACATATATAGAAGTAAGCTGATATGGATACAAATCTGTCTTTATTGTATACCTTCAAACAGTTTCTCAATTGATCTTCTCGAAAGAGAAATTTTCCAAAAAGAAAAAAAAAAGAGTGCTTTACCTTAAGTGCAGTTCGGTATTTGAATATAAGCACTTAAATTTAAAAAGAAAACAAGCTCTTTTATTAGAATTTAGATCGTCTCACAGAAAATTCAAGAATTCTGTTGGCATTGATTTAATTGGAATCAGATTTGATTAAGTTTGAATGAATTGCAAAAATTCAGCAGAGGTTCCCCCATGAGTTAATGGAACAGTCTTTTGACACATTTCCTATCATGCAATGTTTATTCAACACAAAATTCATAGAATGGGGAGATGGGAAAATTATGCAGAACATGAAAATATCAGAAATATCTTGTATGCTTTGGGGAATTATCAACACCCAAAGATTTTCACTATTTAGAATTACATTATTTTCTTTACAATTTTCATAATGTCATTTATTTATTTTTTTTATTTCCCATGCTAAATTTAATGTAATAGATTTTGAAAAATTTGGCAGGAAGCTTTGGTTTAGACTTTAAACCTAATTATTACTGCAATTAGTAATTTTATATTGGAATAAAATACTAGTTTAATGTGGTAAATGCAAAGTTTTTTATACAGTTTTTTAACATGTATTAAATGAGCATACTAGCCATTTCTCTATAAGAAAATATTTGGCATCAATTGACCGAGCAATGAGTATTACTGTCAGTTCTAATATATAAATTCTTTCTTGTATTAAAACAATTTTTCAATAAAATAGGTTTCTCAAGTCCACACTTATTATTATACTCACCGGGATTAATGTGGGTTTCTTTGCTAAGCTTTGGTTTAAGGTAATGTGGAACATCAGCATCTTGATTAGGTCATTACTTTTTCTTTGAGCTATGTGTGCTAAACATTTTAGTTGTTGTTAAATGTTCTCAGCTGATATGGTTTCACTTATCTGGTACTGTCATTTATTTGTGATTCCCCAACACCAGTCCACAAAGTTGAGACTTACATGCATTATTCACTCAGTCATTTTTAATAATTAATTTGAGAACAGCTGTATTCAGCTGATAGATATTTCTGAATATGCTTTGGTGCCAGGCATAACATACACTTGAAAGTTTCAGCCATTGAAAACATGGCTCAAGATTTTAGGTTAATGTTTTGATTTTGTTAGAATTTATAGTGTTGTGCAAAACCACAACTAGTACAGCCTGTTCTTGGTTCAGTTTCATTTTCTCCTATACTAAATTTGTTATAAGTTATCCAAACACTGAAATATTTGGAGTGTTTGGTATTTACTAAATACACATCCTAAATTTTTATGATGGGTTCAGGTAAAATGCTATCACCATTTTCATTCCAATTTGAAGTGACAGTTTTTGTTTTGGAAATGTTTAAAATAATCAACATTATTGAGATTTAAGAGATCTCAATTTGACAAATATGGAAGGTTTTTTTCTAAATTGAGGTCAGAATAAAGAATAATATCTATTAAGTTCAGCTAATGGAATTTACTGCATTCAGTTATTGCCTGCAGTGAGTGGCTTTTGAGACTTATATTCGGTGACCTTTATTAAAATGTAACTGCAGTTTTTAATATCAGAACCAAAAACATTGCTTTATGTTGTATATGCCCATTTGCTTGAATGATTACCAATTCAACTTAGTGACATGTATTCAGTTTCTTTTATGCTCTGTGAATTCTGATGAAATGAAAAAAAATGGAGGCATTTTTTTTTCATGGATGCTAAAGGTATATGCATAAATATATGTGTATTTAGAAATACATATAAAAGTAAAACGTTTAGTTAAATGTGTGAGTATGTGTATACATGTGTCACTACCATACCTCGGGTTGATCCAAGCCTTGTGAGTGAAATTGGGTAGACAGAATGCTTGGGGTCTGTGATAGCTGTGCTAGCACAAAGCCACAAGTCACCATGGCTGAATGCTTGAGCATGCTGGCCTTGTTCAAATTGTTGATCATGCTAGATAACACACTCTCTCACAAAAACTGTAACTAAGGTATGCTTGGCATAGTTGCAGTATAAACTACAGGTGGACTCTCTGGGTATTGAGCAAACACAAATGTGCCTAAGCGAGCATCTGCAATGGGGATTGGTTAGCCATCCTAGTAGATGGATATCATCAAATGCGAATGGCCAACTATTATTATTATATATATTGTTTATTATATGTTGCGAGTGAGAGATCAACTAAACTCCTTATAATACCAAAAATGAACTGAAGGCAATGATTATGGCAGATTTCACTAACTTAAACAAGGAGACTGTCCAGAAGAGTTGCAGGAGATTCCAAAGTCATCTGAAGGCAGTGTTTGAAGATAATAGCGATTTTATTGAATAATACTCTTTAGTTTTCCAATAAATTTTTTTGTAATTTTGGTGAAAATATCTGTTAAAATGAGATATCAGTTACATTTTTGCGTAATTTAGATGACAATTTATCTATTGCAACCTGTATACACATTGTGGTCACAGTATTTCCAAGTTTTCTGAACCAGCCAATGAATGACATTTCAATGAAATAAAAGACCGCTGCCATTTTGCTGAAGGTGGCTTTCTTGAAAGTTATTTCTGGGGAGATGAGTAATTTGAAGTAGTCCAGTTATTTGCGTCAAGGACTCTTATTACTAGCAAGGACTAATGCTAGTGGCAAAATCTTTTACTTCCAGTGAGGGATTTAACTATTGAACACATTTACCATGCACAGTTTCAGACAGAGTAAAATATGCTGTCTTTTTCTTTTATGTGTTTTCCTCTTTCAGAACCTGTAAGAATGATGACTTTCCACAACTTCTTATTCTTTGTAGCTCTAAGCTAGGTTTGTCTTATTGCCATCCTTCCATGTTCTGCTTACCATTTACACAAGCTCATCAGGCTGGTTACACAATATTTCCATCCACCCCTTTTTCCTTCAGTATATCTTTTGAGTGGCAAATTTCCCTTAGCCTTCTTTCCTCATTAGATTTCTGAGAAATTTAAACTCTTTTTTTTAATGATTCTAAGTGTCCTTTTTATTTTCCTTTTCCTCAAAACTTTGTTATTAACATGTTCCTTCATGGTATTATTGATATTATTCTTGTATGAACCACTTCATCTGTGAGAGAATTGTCCAGTACTTCACTGCCATATATGATGATTGAGATTCCATAGCAGTTCATTGCTTCTTTCTAATGAAATTTTCCTGTCTCTTAATACATTGCTTAGCTTTTGTCAGACATCTTTTGATATTCCTATATGCCTTTGGATTTTGGTGTCACATTTCCCAAATTTCTATAATTGCTTGTTTTTTCTTGTTCTTGCTAATGACTATATCTTCTGCTTTCTTGCAGTTGATAGTTTTTTCTTCTTACTTTTCTTTACTCTCTTGCCTATGAGTTTTTCTACTGTTTTTTTACTGTGTCTCTTATCAGCCTGGTGGACTACAGGTGGAATCTCTGGGTATTGAGCAAACACAAATGTGCCTGAGCGAGCGTCTGCAATGGGGATTGGCTAGCCACCCTAGTTGAATACGAGTGGCCAGCTATTATTATTATATATTGTTTATTATATGTTGGGAACAGTTGAGTGAGAGATCTACTAAACTCCTTATAACACCAAACATGAACTGAAGGCCATGATTATGGCAGATTTCACCAACTTAAACAAGTAGACCATATTTTATGTTGTTAAAATAGGGCCCACAAATAATAAATCCTGGCAGGCCTTCTAGTTTGCTTAGAATTATCTCACTGTGAATTATTTTGATGTCCATGCTAGAAGATATCATGTCTTATCAGTTAATTCTTAATTAATTTGTTCTTGTTATAACACTTGTCACTTTCACAGAACTAGTGTTTATATAAGACTTTACAAGACTTAACCCAAGGATTGAACTCAAAATCATCAGGAAAATCTAAATCTACATCACCAAACACTAAAATTTTATGAGCAATCTTGTAAGGATGAATTAACTAAGTAAATTAATAGATAAACGATTACCTCAGGCATGGGCAATCTATTTGTATATACTGAAGAACAGACACCTGAAGACTGTATAAATGCTTTCTTTGATTTATTCATTTTCTATGGTTTATCAACCTATTTCAGGTTATTTAAAGCCAGAAAATATTTTTACATTGTAAGATTTTTTTTTTTTTGAGATAATAATGATTTAGTGATAAAAGTCTGGAGGGCTAAGCAATAGATTCAGACCCTTTCCCAAATGTATTTGCATGCAAGTGAATATAGCAAACTCATCTAGAATTGGAACTCAGCTCTCCAATTAATAATTCAGAGCCATTATCCATCACACCACACATACATCCAAGATTACTCCACCAGGTATTCTCAAAAGCCAAATTTCAATTTTCTCTGCATTTGTTTATAGGCAAAAATGGAAACTGGATTCTTATATATACAAAAACTTTAAAAAAAAATATATGCAAAATACAATGTTGCATTTTTATTAAATAAGTATTTGTTATTTTAATCATTAAATTGTTTTTAAAATAGTGGGAGTATTTTGTATGTTAAATAATAAAACTGAAAATTTATCGTAAGCTACACACCATAGTAAAACCAACTGTACTTTCTACCACCCTACCTGTTTGCACTTCTCCCCAAAATTTGGTTTTTATCAGCCAATGTACAGCCATTTTAGAGGATGTGATGAATGAACAGACTAATGGAAGTCAGAAAATTTTATATATAGATTACACACTATAAAGAAATTGCCAGTAAAAATGAGGTAAAAATTTACCAAAGTAAATCTTATCTGTTAACACACAAGAAAAAAGTAAGTGAGTCAGATATTACACTAACTTAAGGACATTTTAATGAATCAAATAAATATTTTTGATCCCAAAGTGATGGTTGTTGTTCTGAAATCAAAAGAGGATTAAGATTTTTCAAGTGAAAAGACAATTGTGTAAAACTTAGAATAGCAAACAGTTATTACTTCTCTTTCAGTATTTTTCTTAAAAGTTATTGCCTAATTTTTGCCAGAAATTTCAAATGAGAAACTATCATTAATACAGACACTTGGTTGTTACAGTCACAATATTTAGACTGTAAGTTATTTTTAAAAACAACTGCCAATTTGACTTTATTAAACCAATCAGACTTAGTATTAAAACAGGTGTAAATAGTTGACAGCAGCATAGGTACCGAGTTGAGAACCGATGCCATCAGGAAGATAGGAACATTGTAGATCCAAGGATAGAGCCCTGTGGGACACCTGCCTTGCTGGAAATGGATCTAGAAGAGTAGCCATTCAAGACAACTTTCTTTTCACAATTTGTTAAGAAAGATTGAATCTGTTCAAAAATTCATCCATAAATATCATAACCTTTCAACCTTTGAAGTATGCCAAACCCTGTGAAATGGTTTCAACTTATCCAAAGCTAGAGTCCAAGATTTACTATTCTTATCTAAAGCTTGAGAAACTCTTTCAGTAATAATCTTTATTACATCAGAAGTTGACCTAGAGAAGCAAAAGTGATATTGCTTATCTGAAAGAAGACCCACCAAAGTGAGATACTTCAGAGTTGATTAGAGCCTCTAGTATTTTGCCAAAAAGAGGTAGGATGCTTTTAAAAAAGGGAATTTGAGATCATTATCTTTATCTATGCTTACATCAGGCTTTATGAAACACTAATTAAATCTTGTTTTTAATGTTTTAGAGCAATCATTAGTTACATTTACAAACTTATTTCAGAAAAAAATATCTGCTTTTTTGAAAAGTGTTCATAAAATAGCATCAGATAAAAGTACATAGATTTAAAAAGATGCTCCTTAATTAAAAATTCAATTACAGTGATTAGATTAATTAAATAAAATTAATGAGCTTATCTCCAGATGCAACCTTTTTACAGTTAGATAATTATTTGGCAAAAGCTTTTTAATGACATCCTCAATTCATTTATAAATTGGCCTGTTGATGTTATGCTATCTTACTATAAACTGTACATTCTGCTGTAAAGATAATCTTGACCTTAAACATTGTTTCTTGTCTGAATATATAAAAGTAATTACAGAAAATGCCCAAGCATACAGGATATGGCAATAAAAACTCCTACTTTTTACCTTGCTTTTGAAGTGGTGTTAATGAAGCTAGGCAGTTGACATTGGTGTCTTTATGTAGCTCATGTTTCACCATTTTTTAGTATCGCTGGTATGGTTATAACCTTCAGAATGTTCTTGCAAATGCTGTTCACTTTACAAGTAACATTTTCATCTGCCTTTGACAATAAGCAGAAATTTTGCTACTGGGTGGTAAACAATCCCAAACAGCTTCATGAGTTACAATGTGGCATACTGTTGCAAATGTTGGTGGATGGAGTCCTTCCTTTTTTGATTATGAGGGAGGTGAAGCCTTTTCAGCAAATCCTGATCCCTTTGTATTCCATTAATAATAAGTAAGTTCCACTTGCACAGCTTCTTCCCAAGAATTACTGCTTTTAAGAACAAACTCTTGGCAAGATGTTTTCTCAATCAGCTCAATTTTGACCTCATCATGTTTAGGGTTATCCATTACATTTCCTACATAGCCTCATGAACTTAACTTCTTGGCCTTTCTTACACACAGTAACCCTCTACCTTTAATGGCTCTTGGGCCTTATATTGGGTATAAAAGAACTGTGTGGAGATATGAAAGTTTTTGAAACCAATAATTTTTAATCTTAGCAATTCAGGTGTATGGTTTGAACAGGATGGAGCCACCACACATGTAGGAACAACATTGAAAGCTGAGGTCGACAAGTGTCAATCAACAACTATTGATGAATTGAAGGCCATCAATTAGATAAATACTGTTGGAAATGACATGTTGGTTAATGAAAAACTTAAAAAATCTGCTACAATGGTGTATCAAGAACAGAGACAACATTTGGAAAATATTATTTTCAAAAAGGAAATAAAAAACAAACTTCCCTTGATTGATTTGAAATTTTTTGTTCTGACTTTTTTTTTATTGTTAAATGTGGGAGATTCTGTTGATGCACTCTGTATATATCAACTTCAAAAAGTTTTCAGAGTGATGCAAATAAATGTTTAAATATGATCAAAATTAGTCATACTTTTTCTGTTTGTAGGTAATTTATATATGATCAATAAACATTTGGCCATTAGTAAAAAAAAAACTCTAAATATAAAATAATGTGAAAATAGCATGATGGTTATTGGTTCAAGGAAGTGGAATCATCGAACAAAATTGAGACTCAACTCAGGTTCATTGTATTTACTTTCATACTACTGCAGAAATCTAACACTTTATCCTTTAACTGTGGGTTAAATAAAAGTGTATACTAGACTGTCTAGCCTTAGGTGGCAGACTGTCTGATGGGGTTGCTAGGAAAAAGAGAATATTTCCACTTACCTCATCATAAGCATTAGTATACCTCATATACTAACAGCTTCATACAAAAGAAGGAAAGATAAGAAATGATAAACATACATTGCTCTCAAAGAGATGTTTTATAATGATATGACTTACAAGTACTTATATATGAACACACACACACACACACATATATATATATATATATATATATATATATATATATAGGCAAATATATGGATATAGATCTGACAGTATGAAGAAAATATACGGACAAAACAAACAAAAATCCTTATATGCAATTATGCTGTTTTAATGTTAATATATCAACGTCAGACATTTCGGTCTAATAAACCATCTTCAGGACATATTCATAAAATATAATTAACATTATTAATTCAACATGACAAAGACAATGGACATAAGAACAAGACTTATCCAAACAGATAACTGAAAGTTTTATATGATCAGCGTTCCGTTTAGACATGGTCACATTGTCATCATGTAGGCGACGCTGTGAAAACGTATTCCTAAAATTTGAGTATTTTGAATGAAAAATGAAAAGAATTCTATTTTGATCTAAAATTTATATGTACGCTTGTCGAGCATTAATCTCGCTAGAAAAGGAGAAATACTAAGGAAGCCAGGTGAATACTAGACAGACCATGAACTTTTTCCAAAAAATTAAATCAGTTTGGTCATGATTTTGGAAGTTAGTGAGAATTTTCAGCACTTCCTCATATATTTCAAGATCATTTGAATAATATCCAGAATTTGCTTTACATTGTGAAATTGCCTTAAATAACTATCATCATTTTTTTATTTTTTATGATGACTTTACACCAACTCATCATAAGCAAATTGTTTACATTTCTTTAATGTTAATTATATTGCCATTATTAATTTTTTTACTAGTTTTTCTTTTCATTCTATTCTTGTTTGTCTTTCTTTTAAGATAAAAAAACAAAACAAAAGTAAGATTAAAACAACTAGACAATTATTAAATTATTTTATTAAAATACTCTGACAATTGAAAAACAAAATATTTTCAAAATTTTGATGTTAGAATGTTTCTGTCCATTTAAAGGATATGTGGTATTTTTGTTTGTTTTGGTTATATATAACCTCAGTCATATAACATCTTATTTTACTATGTAATACTATTCACACCTGCTTTTATATTATTGATAAGAGTCTAGGTCTGGTTTCTAATGTCAGTAGATTCTCTAGGCAAGTAGATATTTACTTGAACACACTGAGTCAGATTGTGACACAAGGTCAATTTTTAATGTGGAGACCAGAGTGTTTTCACTCGGGCCACTGGTCATAGCTTGTCCATGCTGGTCTTGGCTTGTCTTAGGTGGTCCATACCCAGGCCGGTCCAAGCTAGTCGTAGCCGTGGTACTACCAGTAACAGGGTCGAAACACAAATGCCAGGTAAGTATGATTCTCTAGGCAAGTAAAGTTCAAGTGCCAAGAGAGAAATCACTGCAGTTTAAATAGTATCTAATAGGCCAATCCAACCTGGGTAGAAGCGAGTGCAAATCCATGCTCCTGCTGCTGCCACTGATGATAGGAACAGTCCAATAAGTTGGTGAGGGGGAGTTAACTGGTTATACCAGTTACAATAAACAATAGTTGACAATTATTGTCACCTACTGTTACATTTATTAAGGTTATGTCTAATTGTGTTGTGATAGATGAAGCCGTTAAATCACGAACATCCAGGTCCTTGATGTTGTTTTTAAACAAAGACTTTATGTGGAAAGCTTGAATATCTCTTGTTTGTTTTGATACGACAGTTGACTCAATAAAACTTTGTTCCTCATAAGCATTAATTCAGTTCTGATCCTCTTCTATATAAATTATCCATAAGTCCCAGTGAAACTGTTGTAACTTAGAAAATATGCTTTTCTAAAATATGTTTAAAACATTAGAATCTGTAATAACGTAAAACTTATGGAGATGTTATGACAGTGAAAAAAATTTAATACTGCATTCCATCATTCTACTTCTTCCATTTTGTAAATCAAGTTAACCTTAAAATACACTGTTTATGCAAAGTGCATTGCAACAATATAGAATACATTCTTTCCCTGAGCTATCTAAAAGTGACATTTAAGAGAATAGGGGATGAAATGTATGCATTATGGTAGCTGAAAACCAAAAAGATGATTCAAATGGATTTTCTTCCTGCAACATGTCAGATGGGAAATACAAGTTTCAGTTTAGAAAATATGCTGGTGTTTTTAAAACTGTCTGCATATGTGTATTCATAAGTTAGATTTTACTATTTTCATACACACTTTCTGAAGCTAACAGAGCCTTAATTTCTTGCTACAGTTACTTAGCAGATGTTTACATCATGGTCAGCCATGTGGAAGCAGATAGTGAAATGGTCGGTAAATATGGGTTTGGATTGTGTAATAAGCATAGAGAAAAATAGTAATGCACAGGGAAGACTTTCTAATTTCTTTATGCAATGTCCTATATTTTGTACCATACATTGGCCTTGTTTGCTGTTTCCTTTTTATTATATCAAGAATTTCATGTGTTATCGATTTATTTGGAAGGAGGATTGCAATAGCAAAAGATGCTTTCTAAATGCTAAATAAAGTATTAAGGAACAGGAATCTCACATGACAAACAAAGAGTACTGGAATCTTATGTAATCCTGCTTTATGATAGTGAATACTGGATAATCTCCTCATATATACAAAAAAGACTTCCTGGGAATTTAAATTGTAAATTTTATAATCTTGAAATTCATTTCTTCAAAAAATGATAATGATTTTGAAAAAAATATTTTGTTTCATTTTTTATCCTTTCACACCCTGAGTTTCAAATTGAGTGCAATACCAGGTTTCCAAACTGACCTGCCCCAAGGCCCATGTCCTGAAAAGACCACAGTGGATTGCCATGTAATTACAGAAGCATCTAAGATGCTTGTAAACTTGTAAAATCCAAGGGCAAAATACTAAGAATCAGATTATTTGACCATCAATGAATAATTTGTGAAAACAGTTTTACACTTAAATATATATAGAAATTCCAACTGTAGGATTTATTAGTTATAATGTAGCTACAGGTAAGAAAACAAAGATTGAAGAAATTCAAAACAGTGTCTAAACCACAATATGAACAAGCTCCCAAATTAATTCAATCACAGATGAGAATAATTATGTAGCTCTGAATTATGTTAAAGGTTGAAAGTAGAACATTTTCTTGAGGATCTAGTCATCCTGTAGAAACAAATACAAGAGAAATGAATGAAGGAATGGGAAGACACAAATTAACCAAGAAATGACACAAACTATAGGAAGCTAAAAGCAAAATATCTATGATAAGTGCAAGCAGGCAAAAAAGGAATAAAGCAAAATAGCTTAATGGGAAAAGTACACACTACGTGTCTCAGTAATTGAACTCATAATTATTTTTATTTATTTTTTTTTTTAAGCATTTCACCCCAAGCAAGGCGGGAAGCCACTAGGATGCAAGGGGTTACAGAAAATTTAGAGCAAGATCAGATAGGAGTGATAGAAGAAAGGATGAGGGTAGTGGATAGATCAAGGCAACTGGAGATGTCGATTGACATTACACTTGAATAGCTGGAGATTATAGCTCACAGGGAAACAGGAATAGGGAAGGGAGTTCCACAGGCGAGAGGTGTGAGACACGAAGCTATTAGAGTAGAATAGAAGGCTACATTTAGGAGTTTCGACAGTGAAGGGGTGAGAGTGGGATACCAGCCTTGTAAGGCGCTGGAACTCATGACGTCTGGGAACCAGTGAATACAGCTCCTCGGAGCAATTTCTATGGAAGTATTTGTAGAACAGACAGACGGAGGCAACGGCACGACTGTGAGAAAGTGACTGTAGACGAGACGCCAGGGCAGGGCCAACTACATTGCATATCTGCCTCTGGAGCCTATCAAGAACCCCGAGGCAAACAGAAGGGGCACCAGACCATATATGGCAGCAATACTCCATGCAAGGGTGAATTGTTGATTTGTAGATCTGGAGGATTGACTCCGGGGAGAAAAACTTCCTGGCGCAGCTCAGGGAGCCAACTTTCCTTGCAATGGACGAGGCAATTGACTCAATGTATTTATTCCATCTCAGGTCAGCAGTCAACGTGAGACCGAGAAGCCACAGAGAGTTGCTCTCGAGAAGTTGAACGTCTAATGGAGGGAAGGGAAGGATCTCTGTGGTGATTAATAGATAGCAGTTTTGTTTTAGAAGCGTTGAAGTAGACCAGCCCCAGTTCACAATCGATTGGAGGTCCTTTTCGAGACGCACGACCAGGCGAGTTTTGTCAGCGAGACTAGATTTGTTTTTGAGGCAGGAATAAGTTGTGGTGTCATCTGCGTATATGCCAACTATGTCACCAAATTCATAAACCAACATTTTAATCTACTAGGTTATTATCCCATGGGGCAGAAAGTAACATTAGAAATGAAGAGAATAGAACCGCAAAGCTATATGGCAGTGAAAACTGGAATATTTCAAGACAAATGAAAAAAAAAAAAAAAAGACTTGAGGCAATTGAGATATTATTCTACCAATGAATATGGAGAACTACAGGGAAGGCACAGTGGAGTAATGGATAGCAGCTCGGATTGAGGAATTGGAGAGCTGAATTCCAGGCAAATCCATTGCATTCACTTATATATTAATACCCTTGGGAAAGTTATGAATCCTTTTCTTCTCCCCTTAGCAGGAGAGATCAGGTTCCATTGCCTTGGATGGCAACTGGTCTACCACAGAAAGAAATGGTAACCTACTGTGGGAAAAAATCTGTCTTTGGTTAATGTTACTAAGAATACAATGCCCATCTGTGTCTTCATGTCCTTCACCATGCAACATTAAATACAGAGCAGACAGAATATATATATATATATTTGAGGTATGCTATATTTATAATTAAATTGCACAATATCAATGATACAGAATGGTATATATCAGAGTGGATACTGAGGGCAACACCAAATGGTAAGAGATAGGCACATTTTATATATGCATATATATATTTATATATATATAAATATACTTTTATAAAAGTGGGAATATATACATATACATATTATCCCTCACAAGCAGTGTTTTATTAACACCAGCATTATATATATATATATATATATATATATATATATATATATATATATATATATATATATGATTATTATTATATTTTTATTATAAGAGATTATAATAAAATCATGTTAGTTACCATTGCCTGAAGATGTATAATTATAGTATTGAAACATGAAAGCAATTTCAACATGCTTTTATTATAATCTCTTATAATAAAAATATAATATTAATATATTTCCCTACTTTGTATTGAGCACTTTTTTAAGAAGTAAATTCTACAAGCAGTGGGTTTTTACTCCATCTGAGTAAACTGAAGTTAGAGTTTATCCTTGTTTTTGTGGACAACCTACTCTTACTACTGCAATTTTCAATTCATGATCTGTACACTGATTACTTTTTTCTATCTTGACTATGGATGACCTCTGCTTTCAGTGTTTCTCCAATGAGTTTAATGCTTGTTGTAATGTATTTCTGATAAACTTTTAAATTCACTTTCATTGTACATTTTCTATTTGATCCACTTCTGCCTGTTCAGTTAATATAGTCCACAGTAATCGCTTCTTCCAGCTATACCAACATGGTAGTTTGGATCATAACAGAGGCCAATTTGTGCTCATCATAATAATTGTGTGTTCTCAACAAGGCGATTTGAATATAATTCCGTCCTTGTTTTCCACACTCATCTCCAAACTAAATCTCCACAAGGCATGCAGACTTGACGGCATCCTTGCAATTATATCCTAAAGAAATGCACTCCTGAATTGACTCCTGTTCTCTCTAAACTTTACAACAAATGCCTTGCTGCTTCTTGTTTTCCAGTCTGTTTGAAATCCTTATTTGCTTGAAATTATTGTTCTCTTCATATTTTGCCTCTTTTTGGCTAAGTATGAGAGGCTCTTATGGGAATTAAATCTTATAATGGATAAATGCAATGGATAAATCTAAATTACACAAAAATGAAAATAACACTGACACCTCATTTTAAAAGATATATTTACAAAATTAAACAAAAATATCTTGAAATTATAAAGAGTCAATTTATTCAATAAAATTGTCATTTGTTTCATAATCATTAGACTCATCCAAATCATTTTGAATCCTCTGCACTGTCCTCAGATTGACACCCAAACATACTGAAATGCTTGCATTGGAACTTCTGGCATGAATGCCAACTGGTACAGCATGCCGTTTCCAAATTTCTGACAGAGTAAATTGCGTTATGGTGCTCTTTTTCTCACAGGCAGTACCCAACTGACCCTACTATATGATGCAGTTGACAAAATAAAAAATAATCATCACATATGCACAAAATTAAAAATATAAAAGGGTGACAAATACCACCAAAATACTTGCAGATATAGTTGAAGACCTATTACATGTTATTTTTGGATCATTTAGAAAATAATAACTCACTTCACCACTCCTGCAAATTCAAGAAAAGGATTTTTGCAAGCTGGAGTGAAATTATTTTCTAACCAATGAAAACCTTGTATTCCAAAACCTCTATTTTGTATCCCCCTCTGGTTTACAAAAACAGAAGCATACTACTTCTTGAGGCTCAAAAACAATTTCAGAGGCCAGTTTGATATACATGTGCATATACACAGATGCCCACAATGGAAGAGTGAGCAAGCAACCACCAACTAAGGACTTGTACATGCACACAATAGAAGGGATTATTCATCAACCACTGACTATACATTTGTCTATGAACTTACAAACACATTAGGCTGACCATCATAAGGTAAGTTTGTACACACATTTCATACCGCAATAAGAACACTTAATTACTTTATAAAACAAATTTCACTGCAAGGAAAATTGAACATTTCTGAAAAGAATATATGTTATTTCATCTGACGTTCTGCTTCTACTTTTCCTTCAGAAAATAAGCTTTTATATGTTTCATTTAAAAAGATGTGTTGTTGTTGTTGCTAAATGTTTGGAATCTCAATACTCAGCAACCTTCAGGAGAGAAACTTATTACACCAACTCTGTTTCACATTACCCACCTCATGTCAGTTTGGTGCTTATATTGAATCAGTTGCTAGGTCTGCCACTTGGAAAGTTGGTGCACTGTGTCATGCCAGAAATTTTTCTCACCAGAATCCATCTTGCATGTCTATAAATCTGCCATTCAACTCCACTTTGAATATTGCTGCCATATCTGGTCTGGTGCTCCAACTATATATGTTGAGATTCTTGACAAAAAAAACAAAGAATGGTCTGTATTGTTATCGGTTCAGGCCTGGCATCTCTGCTTCAGTCACTTTTCCAGTGCTATAGCATGACTTCCTGCTGTATTTTCTCTTAATATTATCATGGTAATTGTTCTAATGAGCTTTTTCTCCTTGATACCTTAACCACATTAAGCATAATACCAGATTGACAACTAGGTCTCATTGTTTTACTGTTGAACTAGCGACATGCAACCATAAGCTATATTTTAAAAGTTTCTTTCCTCACACTTCTTATCTGTGGTACTCTCTTTTGTTTTTTTTGCTTCCCTGTCATCTGCACTCTTCAAAGATTTAAGTGCAATATCAATTGCCAACTTCTGTCTCAGGATAAGAACAGAATTCCTTTTCTCTTCACAAACGTCTTTACCATTTTCTTTAACCTGTTGTGTTTAGTGGCATTATGCATTTCATGGTGTCGAATGTAATGATTACAAACATCTGATTATTAAACCAATACTCAGCCCAGTTGTATGAAATGAATCCGCACACGTTCTCGAATGTCTTCTTTGTTACCGGTATAAGAATGAATGCAAGGATAGCAAGAAAGTCTCTTGAATTCCACTTCACATTGCTAATGTTTGAAATTTTGTAAAATTCAATCAGGGAATCTAAATGCCTTTGTTAAATAGTACAACATCCTTATGTAATTTTTCTATGTTGATTAACTGAGGATTTTTCTTGTTCCATAAACAAAATGTGCCTTTAGTTCTTTATAATTCTTAATCAGTTGAGACAAAGCATGGATATTCAATATTTTGAGAAATGATGTCAGCACTAAGTTCTTTGTTTATAACCAAATGAAGAATCCTGTCCCAAACTTGATACTGACAAGTGATAAATTGTGATTTGTCAATAGTTCATTATGCCAAACTGCTGGTTTGGAAAGAAAATATTTAAATACACCCCCATGGTAAAGTCTATCACAGCCAAAACAGATGACTGTTACCAGAGACTCATCATAATCCATAGAAAAATAGAGGATAGTAAAATCATCAATTGGTAAACTAAGATACTAACCGACATTTGATAGAGAATGCCACAGTATTTTTAAAGTTTATGCAGATTCTTTTATATTTTTTCATTTAGAGGTGACCATTTTTTTAATTCAGAGAAATCAGGAAAATTTTAATTTAATTGCTTTTAAGCAAACATTCCTCAATTTATAATAATGTGATTATTTTTTAGAAACATTTTTTTAAAGTTATAACCCTAATGAACATGCTAATAATAAATGATTATTAAGACAGTCATCAAATGACAAAAAAACGTTTTCTGAGGTGAAGGATTCACCCATCTTTGAAAGTAAATATTAAATATTTTTCAACCAATGGACTGTGTTCCCACTGAAGTAAAAAAAAAAAAAATTGTGATCCCTTTGAAGAGCATTTAAGCAAAGCTTCTAGACTAGACAAACCCGTAAGGAATGGCAACAGATAAATTTTTATAAAATGGTTTAAAAGAGACTCCCTTACTCCTTTATCTGTCTTCCTCATCAAGCTACATGGCATTTACCTTCTTCCTCACCCAGCTACACATATACACATGAAGAAATCACGTTTTTCATCTGAACAAACAACTACAAACAAGGAACTTTAACACTCATACAAACTGAGAAAAAAATTAGTTGTAAAAACAAAATATTTTATGTTTTTACATTTAAAAAGCTCTCTTGACTTTTTCTTTGTTGTGGTTTGATTCAAATTTGCAGCATGTTCACTTTAAAAGTTCCCAGAACATTCTTTTACACAATATTTTGGAAAGAGCAAAAATATCTCTAAATTTTTTAGTTCATCATTGTTCGCATAGTTGGTCAAATGATTTACAAACTTTAGGTAAAACTGACAAACAGGGGAAATGGGTTCCATGTAAACTTGAGTAAATAAGCATTGGTCATTGTTTATTTAGCAGGGAAAAATTATTTGAGGAGAAGACAGTTGCTAGCAATGATAAATGGATTTCTTAAAAGTATCCAAAATAAAGATAATTTGTGTTTGGATCCAGGATTGGTTTTATCATCTAAACCTAAATAGAAGTGTATGGATCAGTTATAACATATTTAGAATAAGGAAACTGAATACAGAATAGGCTGGGGTAAGAGAACTTTTGTTCAAAACTGCAAAACCATAGCATTAAGCTAAGGACTTTAGTCATGTTCTTAAGTAGCTTCATCAGATCTAGATTCTCACATGGATGCCAGGCATGACATCCAACTCATTCCGAAATATATAACATATCAGCTATATAGAAACATTTTCTCTGACCAATGATGAGAAATTGTAAAGGTAATATTATTTCCTTACAAGGAAACATTTGGAATTCATTAATAGAGCAGTCAGTACTGTACTTGGTTGAAAACTTTCTTAAAACTCTTTTTTGAGGAAAACCGGTTTCTAAGTTCAGTAGCTGTTATTGCTCTTTCAAGTATTGATGGGTTTTTTTTTCCAAAACTTCTACTTGAAGTGGTATGAAATGTTAACATCTGGATTATGTCATTATTTTCTGTTCACTTTACATGTGTGATCCATTTTTAGTTGTTGCTGCTGTTGGTAGTCCTCAAATGATGTGGTTTCTGTTATTTGGTACAGTCCTTTTTTTAGGCGGGGGGATCTGTAGCACCAGTTCACAATGTTCAAAGAAGAATGAACTTTGGCAAGACTCTCAAGCTTTACTCTCTTGAAACCATTTTTCACCATTGACCTTAGAAATTTGTTGCATACAGCTGACAGTTTAGATATTTCTGATGGGGACTGGCACCCTGTATGGCATCCATTCAAACAATTGAAGCCTGTAGGTCTTAGCAAGGACCATTCCACTTTGAACCTGGTGATACAGAATCACAAACAAAGAATTTTACCAAATAACAAAAACCACATCAAATGAAGACTGCCAACAGCAGCAATAACTAAAATGGGTTGTTCATGTAATTAGAAGTGAAGTTAGTGTTTTTATCAAGATTTTGACTTTCCACAAAAGGTTTGGAAGAAAACACTAGAAAGGGTGATAGCAGTTAGTAGATGGAAAAGCTTATTTTCCTGAAAGTCTTTTCAGAAAAAAAGATTTTATAAATTTCAGCAGACTGGAATGCTGTCTGGTCAAAGTTTTCTGTATGAAAATGGTTAATCTCACTATTACAGTCATTTGTGGGAAATTACATTGGTTGATGATATGGAAAGGGAATTCTGTATTACAACCTGAACAAAGTATTATTTGTGAAATTCTAGATTTATCTCTTACCTTCTACAAATCATGCATTGGAATAGAAAATATTTTTTTTCCTAAGATAATAGATATTTCTATTACCTCACAGGTCCATCCTTATGTTGAAATGTGATGCAGCAAATGAGCATGGACCTGGGATGGTAAGTTCTTCTGCATGCAGCATACAATACATAAAACTACCACCTACAGCTTACAACTTTTTCGACATTGTATGAAATCCTCTCTGATTAGCAGTTACAAGTTTAAGATATCAAAATTGACAAAAGAATTCAATTGAATCACAACCAGAATCATTTTTCTTTTCTGACAGATCATCCAAATTAGATGAACAGTATGAAATAGTATTAGCAAAAAATGTTAATGACTGTACAACAATCACATGAATTTCTATTGTTATGAATTTGCAACATATAAAAGTATGAATCCTAGGTTCAAGAAAAAAAGTGGATTCACTCAGATAGGAAAACACAAACAGGTACTGATGACCAACAAACACAAGATTAACATTTGTAAATAAGTTTTATATAACAAAATACAGAAAAGTATACAATGACAGACATACAATTAATAAAAGAACATTTAACTGATATTGGATATCAGTTAAAAAGTATGTTTCAGGAATTTGGAGTTCGAATGTTCATAATGACAGAGAAAGTTGCTGGATAATATTCACAAAATTTGGTTGTTCTCTCTTTCACACAGTGAAATGAGGAATTTGGGAATAATATTTGTGTTCTGTTTCCCCATGCTTAATTGGATTGCATCTGAGATGAATGTAAGAGGTTTTCTTTGTATCTATTTGGGTACAATATTCTTTTATCCTTTAACCATTAAATAGTCAAACAAATCTGAGATCTCTGGGATTAAATTTCCTTATTCCTTACACAACAAGTAATGGAATAAGTTTGGGGTTGTATTTCTGTTCCCAATGATTGCCTGATGAGTCTATTTTTTTCTTGTAAACTCTTGTCATCAGGAAATTGAAGTTACAGTAATAAAATCCCACTTAGTGATGGATATCACACGACTGTAGGTGACCAGTTCTTACTCAATTTCTTTGGAGATCATTCTGTTTATTGCCAAGCAATACAGAATTCCATTACTAGTATATCTTTGGAGTTTGTTCTGTTTATTGTCAAGCAATACCAAATTCCATTCCTAGTATATCTTTGGAGTTCATTCTGTTTATTGCCAAGCAATACCGAACTCCTTTCCTAGTATATCTTTGAAGCTCATTCTGTTTATTGCAAAGCAATACCAAATTCCATTCCTAGTATATCTTTGGAACTCATTCTGTTTATTGCCAAGCAATACCAAATTCCTTTCCTGGTATATCTTTGGAGCTCATTCTGTTTATTGCCAAGCAATACCAAATTCCTTTCCTAATATATCTTTGGAGTTCTTCTGTTTATTGTCAAGCAAGAGCATATTCCTTTTCTGGTATATCTTTGTAGCTCATTCTGTTTATTTCCAAGCAAGACCAAATTCCATTCCTAGTATATCTTTGGAGTTCATTCTGCTTATTGCCAAGCAATACCGAATTCCTTTACTGGTATATCTTTGGAGTTCTTTCTGTTTATTGTCAAGCAAGACCATATTCCTTTTCTGGTATATCTTTGGAGCTCATTCTGTTTATTGTCAAGCAATACTGAATTCCTTTCCTGGTATATTTTTGGAACTCATTCTGTTTATTGCCAAGCAATACCAAATTCTTTTCCTGGTATATCTTTGGAGATCATACTGGTTATTGTCAAGCAACCCTAATTTCCCTTCCTGATCTTTCTTTGCTAAAACATGACTCAGTCCAGATAGGGAGTAAAACAAAGTAAAGAGGAAAAGGAGAAACACAAAGACAGAATGTCTCAAATTAAATTTATTATACATCTGATTTACCAGTTAACAGTGAGGGTCATGTCACGCTATAAATAAAAGATTTTGCCAAATCTAAGGAATTTCCATTTTGTAAAGGCATTGACAGAATTGCATCAAAACTGTTGAACAATCACGTGATCAAGATAAACACTCAGTTGTGGAGCAAGCTGAGGTAAAGAGTAATCCAACCTTGAGGAAGAGAGCTATTTATGGTGCAATGGAGCATCTCATTGTGCTAAAGTGGGACAGTCCATTGCTTGGGCTGTGATTGGCTGCTGGTACCTGAGTGGAGGTATTTCTATATAAATACCAGCTTGATTCAGTTAGTTTGCAGGGTTTGTATTAAGTTACAACCTCCTTTATTTTTGTCTGCCAGCTGGACGCTAGCTGGGACTCTTACACCGGTAAGTGCTGTTTATTGTCTTGTTATTCTACATCTCCTTCCCCCCCATCGCGTGTCGGTAGTGGCCTTTGGGGAGGGATGAGTTCCTTTAAACCTGGCTGGTTGTGTGGAAGTAGTCTGGACAATGCCCGAGGGGGTTTTGTCCGTGTTATTGTAGACGGCTGTGCAGTGTTTGATGTTATTCCAGCGTCGAATGTTTGTGGCACTGGTGTAGGGGTATCGGGTAAGGCACTAGGTCTTGGAACTGGGATTGTTGGTGTATCCAGTTTCCTGAGAAATCGGCGATTTCGTAAGGTAATTCTACCTGATCCGTCAATTCTGATACGGTATTGGTGGTTGGGGAGGGTTTCAATGACCTGACCTGTTGTGTCCCATCGGCGGGTTGTTGGTCGTTGTAGTGCCACTATTTGTCCTTTTTGAAGGGGATTTAAGGTGTGTGCTGTTCTGTTGTATTGCTCTATGAGACGAGCGTTCCGCCGGGACAGACTTAACTCGCGATTTTGGGCTGCGGTTATCCAATTCGCGTGTGGCTTATAGAGTGTGGGGTGGGATGGTATGTAGTCACGTAGTCGGCGGTGGAGTAGTAGTTGAGCAGGGGATAGCCCAATGTTTTGAATGGGCGTATTCCTGTATTGGAGGATGGCTCTTGCTGCACGGTTATTGTCCAATGATCCTTGTGCTCCTGTGTTGCCATTTACGATTCTCTTGGCCGTTTTGACAGCGAGCTCTGCACGACCATTGGATTGTGGGTAACCAGCAGATGATAACCTGTGTTTAACAGCCCAGTCTTTTAAAAATTGCTTGAATGGAAGAGATGTGAAGGGTGGCCCACCATCACTGCTGAGTTCCTCAGGAGCGCCGTAGGTTTGAAATATGTCCCGGCAAATCGAAATAATTCTTGAGGCAGTTGCTTCTCCGTGGCTCAAGTGGTATAGATTCAGCCAGCCTGTTAACCTGTCAGCGCATGCTAAGTAACCATGGTTCCCAACATGGAAGATGTCCATGACGATTTGCTGAAATGGCCAATCAGGAGATGGTGTCAGATTGATTGGCTCTTTTGGTTGACTCGGGGCATTTTTTGAGCAAAACGTACAACCTGCTCTAATGTTACGAATTGAAGCATTCATCCCGGGCCAATAAACAGATTCATTGGCACGTGCCTTCATGCCAACTTCACCTTGGTGTGCAGAATGTAGGCTATGTAATACTTTTGCGCGTTGTGAGGTGGGGATAACAATTCTTTGATCTAAGAGCACTAATCCGTCGTCAACACTTAGGCGGTGCCTCACTTCCCAGTATTCACGGATTTCAGGTGCAGTGAGGATGCGCGTCCTTTGGAATCCATTTTGTATTACTTCAATTAATTTTTTGTACTGCGGGTCGCTGTGTCCCGCCGCACGGATAACGTTTGGTGAGATGAGCTCCAGGTTGTCGTTTGCACCGAATGTTGCTAATAGGGTTGTTGATTTGACCCAGTCATCCATGTTGTCAGACTCTATGATGTCTGATTGAGAGGGTTCAGCAGTGAATACATTTAGGAGTGCTTGTGATATGTCTGCTGGGTTACGTGAGACAGCATCAGAGGCTCTGTGCCATTTCCCAGGGCAGTACTGAATGGTGAATCTGTACCTGAGTGTTTTCTCCTTTAACCTGAATAATCGGGGGTTTTGGATTTTACTAAGGTCTCTATCTCCGAATAATCCTTTTAGTGGTTCATGATCTGTAACCACTATGAGATTCGGGCAACCCATTACAAAAATGCGACACTTTTCCAATGCCCATGCAATTGCTGCTGCCTCGCCTTCAATAGGTGCATATCTGCGTTCAGCATCAATGCAGAATCTGCTACCAGCAAATATCAGGCGCCAACCTTCAGGGCAGCAAACTGGAGCTTTGTCAGTGGTGCATGAGCAATACTTCTGTAGAAGTAGGAAGCCCATTCCTTCTTTGCTCCAATCTGGGGCAAGGCAGGTTATTCGTTCTTTTTGAAATGTTGCAATGCCTTTTCGGACTAAGTCAACTATTACCTTCTTTGACTGCTGAAATGCATCCTCGAGGCTTTTATTCCATGTAAAGTGAGAGTCTCGTTTTACAAGATCACGAAATGGAAGCATGACTGGGCTCAGTGAGTATGCCCAAGCGACTTGGTTGACCAGACCAAACCATGATCTGGCATCGGTGAGCGTTTTTGGTATTGGGAAGCTTAATATTGCCTCCAGCATGGATTTAGAAGGGGTTACACCAGAGGATGTTATCTGGAGGCCACCAAACTGCACTGTGTCTTGGCAAAATTGGAATTTTTCCGTATTTAGTATGATGCCGTTTTTTGCACAATGAAGGAGGAAATCGAAGGTGTGAAAAAAGGCTCCTTCAATGTCAGAGTCATAGAGTAGGGTGTCATCTACGATTTTTACTTTGCGGGGGATGTCTTTTATTACTTCATCATACCTTCGGGTGTAGGCATCTCCAGATGCTAGGTAACCTTGTGGCATCCTCAGGTACATGAACCTTCCCCATTCTGTAATGAAGGTGGTGAGTGGCTGGGACTCTTTATCTAAGGGGATGGAGTGATATCCATCAACAGCATCCAACACCGTTTTCTTTTGTTTAGGTGGCACTTGCAGTGCTAGCTGAAATGGTGACCCCGTATGGTGTGTTTCCCGTTTGCACTGTGAATTCAGGTGTTGGTAGTCTATGGTTCTTCGTGGTTTGCCATTTTTCTTGGCAGTAATTACCATAGTGCTACACCAATCAGTGGGCATGCCGACGGGTACTGGGGTTATGATGCCCCTTTTCACATCTTCCCAAAGGGCCTGTCTTACGGGCTCTTTGAAGTGAAAAGGCACAGGAATTGGGTTATGTCTGGCTTTGGGGACTGCTCCTTCTTTGAGGTGTATATGTGCATTGGGGCCAGACATTGGTGGGAATTCACCATTGTTCTTGAACGCCGTTTCGGCGAATTGATTCAATAGCCAATTCTTGAGTCTATCAATGTTCTGTTCTGTTGGGGAAAAAGGGAGTTTTTTGGGACGCGTTGGAAGTTGTCCCTCGACTTTGCATTGTTTAGTGCTTGCGTCTGATTTTTTATGTGTGCTTGTCAAGGGCAGGTGTTGCATTGCTGTTTGGGGTAATATTGTAGTCGTCGGCTTAGGAAAGTCTTTGGACAGTATCCCTACATCAATGCAGGCTGCTTTGCTGAAGTATAGCCGCTGAATCTTTTTGCATATGTATAGGGCTTGTTTAGTTGTTCTTCCTTGGACGATGAATTCCACAGGGAGCCAACCCTGACAGACAAGTGTAAAGCCTCCCACAGCTCGAACGACTTTTTTTGATGGAATGAGGTTGTTGATAGTGAGCCCCATATTCAGAAGGTGCTTAAGTCCCCCGAGACATATGGTGGCCCCACTGTCAGGAAAGATCGTCATCCTAGTGCTGTGATTTCTGGGGATATTCTTAACTTGTCTGGGATCCGGTTTTGGTGAGAACGGAACAACATACGCATCAATTTCCCTTACCTGGCATGTGTCTTTAGATGTATACGTGCCTGTCGTTTGATTGAATGTGATGTGGGCAATAAGTGTGTCCATGGCAGCTTCATTAGCCTCTGGGCTTTTCCTGACCGCTTGAGCTAGTTTCTTAGCCCGGCATACCCTCGATAGGTGATTGGGCTTCCCACAGTTACTACATGTTTGTCCCCATGCTGGGCATTTTAGCCGGCGGGATCCAGTTCCTGAGGTGCTATGCTGGTGGCTGCCACAACCTAAGCAAGCCCGCTGGTTTGGTTTAACATTGCAGTTGCCATAGGTGCTGGTACGGATCCCCTCGTTGGCTTGTGGTGTACCCTTCTGTCTGCGGTATGTTGATAGCCGAGCAGCAGCTGTATCTGAAGCGCCGGCCATTGAGGTTTGGTCTCGCAATGCTGATTCGAATGCCTCAGCATGACGGATATTTTGCTCAAGGGATTTAAGTGCCCCAGCTTTGGCCAGTAGGTCAGCCTGGAGTGTGTCATTTGCTATTCCACGGATGATCTGGTCCTTGATGTATATATCAGACAGGTCATGCTCACACGAGGGGCAGGTAAAGTTACAATCAACGGCTATGGCTCTGAGGCGGACAAGGTAACTTTGTATTGGCTCATCCGCATCCTGAAACATGGAGGCAAAAGCAAGGCGATGGACAATAGGACTTGACCTTTGGGTGACCAATGCTTCTACCATGTCAAGTAGCTTATCTGGATCAGTGGTAAAGAAGTCAGGGTGTGTGTTGATTATGGCATTTTGCACAGCTTCATCAGCACAATTGTATAAGTGAATATTAGCTTGGGAGCTTGGCATATTCGTCATCTTGGTAAAGACATCCCAGTCAATTCGGAACTTCCTGAATTGCTGTGGTGTCATCTCGAGATTGAGATGAGGAGGCTTGGCTGCTAGTGCCTGAATACGGGTTGTCTGGGTGGTGGATTCCTTAGCCCGCTTGATGATACACAGGGCTTCTCCAATTAAAGTGACTCCCAGCTCCTTAAGCATAGATCGATCCAGCATTTGAAGGCTCTCGATTGTCAGCTTCTCATCCGCAAACTTTGTTGCATGAGTTTTGGCTGAGTCAGTGGATATGCCTGCTTCAATGAAGAAGAGTTCCCAATTTTCGGGTGTCAATAATCCTGTTCGCAGCGCCATGTCGAACAATCACGTGATCAAGATAAACACTCAGTTGTGGAGCAAGCTGAGGTAAAGAGTAATCCAACCTTGAGGAAGAGAGCTATTTATGGTGCAATGGAGCATCTCATTGTGCTAAAGTGGGACAGTCCATTGCTTGGGCTGTGATTGGCTGCTGGTACCTGAGTGGAGGTATTTCTATATAAATACCAGCTTGATTCAGTTAGTTTGCAGGGTTTGTATTAAGTTACAACCTCCTTTATTTTTGTCTGCCAGCTGGACGCTAGCTGGGACTCTTACACCGGTAAGTGCTGTTTATTGTCTTGTTATTCTACAAAAACAAACAAAATGCCATTGAATAAAAAATTCATATGTATAACATTTCAATTTTTGGGGTGGTGGGTGGCACAATATATCCCCATTCTCTTTCCCTATATATATATATATATATATATATATATATACATACACACACACACACACACACACAGTGGTGGCATCCTACCAGTTCACATGAGCTGATTCTTAAATTTATAAAACTTTGTTGGATTAGTGGATTAGCTGAAAATAATTAAGAGCCAATATATAATAGCTAAATATATAATTAATACCATTGCAGTAAGATCTGCAAAGGCTGAAAGAGGTTTTTCTATGATGACAAAAGCAATTATTTTGAAGTTAAAAATATGGCAAATCTTGTAGTCATAAATTTGAAAGCTCTTCCATTGGATCATTGGGACTGCTGCAATTCAGTTTGAATGTGGCTAAGAAACCATAACACAAATGATGGCATTAGGTTTAAAAAATTGTACTTCTGAACAGAAATATGATAAGAACAGAATTTTAGTGTGTAAATTAATAAATGTTTTCTATTAAATTATCAAAATGGTTTAATTTTTTATACTATAAAGTGATTTGTCCATTCTGAGATAGATAAAAAATAAGCAGAATAAGTTTTTAAAGATTACCTGCCTTTATGGAACCGTTTACTAGAAATTTGGGATACCATTTTTGCATATACAGAGTGTGATGGTTAAACTGTCATTTAAATTATGCAAAAATAAAATACCACTGATATTACATTTAAAAAGATAGATTTACCAAAATTACACAAAAATATCTTAAAATAGCATTCATAAATTTATTCAATAAAATTGCCATGGGCTTCATCCATGGCTTCCAGATGATTTTGGAATCTCCAGCAACTCTTCTGAATGGTCTCCTAGTTTTAGTTGGTGAATGCTGCCATAATTCTTGCCTTCAGTTCATCATTTGTGTTAAAAGGAATTTTGTTGGTCTCTTGTTCAACTGTGCCCCACACATAATAATCAAGGGGGTTACAGTCTGGGGATTTAGGTGGCCAAATGTAAGGTGTTATGTGGTCGCAGAAATTGTCTGACAGCTATGACTGGGTTCTCTTGCTTATATGACATGGTGCAGAGTCCTGTTGCCAGACATGGGCGTCTTCCAGAAGCCACCCTCCTGAGCTAGGGCAGCACTACCTCCTTATGTAGGCATCCATTTGAGTCTGAGGCCCTGTGAGATGATGAATGGAGGCATAATTTCACTATCAATAGTGTTCACTCCAAACACCATGATGTTGATTGGATATATCATCCATCTTTTTCCATATCGTCTGTACTGCCCTCAGATTGACACCCAAACACTCTGAAATGTTTATATTGGAGCTTTCAGTGTGAATGCCAAAAAGTACAGCATGCCATTTCCAAATTTCTAGCAGAGTGGATTGTGTCATGGTGCTTTTTTTTTCTCATAGATGCTGCCCAAGTAACCTTGCTATACTGTTCCATCAATAAAATAAAAAGAAAACAATGCACATGCATGAAATTAAAAATATAAAATGATGACAATTTACCCATCACACTATATATATATATATATATATATATATATATATATATATATATATAAAAGTAATCTTTTGTCATAATATGTGTTATTGAAGAGAACAGAAAAAGAGTAACTGTTAAGCTTTTTTGGTGAGTTTTTCCAGGTGTGGAAAAAAATAAATTCCTCTTTTAAAAGAACTTGCCAAAAATTGTATATAAAGTACTCAGTCTGTTTCTGACCATTTTCAAGGCAAGAAGGTAGAAGTTGAGTGTTACCAGGGGATCGTTTATGCTGTTAGCAGTCTGGAGTTTGAAAAGTATATGGGTTTGCATTCTACAATTGTTTCCATTTCAGTGTCATTTGGCTAAAACCATGCTGCATTTTAAGATGTGCACACGGAAATGGAAAAAAATATTTGACAGTGGATTGCTGTCTTTTAACGTAAAATGCTGCTAACATTATTGTTTCTACGCAGTTGGAAAAGCAGAATACTTTTGTCCTATGAAACCTGATCTGAAGGAAGGAGCACAATGGCTCTGTGTTAATTTTTTATATATCACACTTTGTTCAGTGAGATGACTGGACAGTCTTCACAATAAAAATGTATGTTGATATCTTGCTTTCTTTGTCAACAGAAACCCAGGAAGTGTGATAACACATTAGTTTTTACAGAGTAGTTTTTGTCAAAAATGTTATTAACCAGCAGTTTCCTTGTGAATTTCTGGGATGTAGAATTTTTATTATTTTTCTCCACTTTGTAGTTACTATCATAGCATTTCAACTATTGTGTCCTTCTGTCCAAGGAAGCTTCAAGGAATTTCGAACAAAACCCTTTATTTAATTTACAAAAGTTCTGCTCAGCATGTTTGTTTTTTTAGTACTGCAAAGTTAGTGTGTTAGTCCAGTGTGTCTGCATCTGTACTACCCTGCCTAGAGATTGAACTCACAATTCCTATGCCAACAAATTAATAAGCTAAACCTTCAATCCTCTTGATTTATAAATGGATAATATTTTTTACCTCTTCATCTTTTATGAAATTGGAATGTATATGGTTATAATAAAATAAGATATTAATATTTTTGTTATGGTTTAGAAATTGATTTTATAAAAATGACATATATTTTTATACAAAATGATTTCATTTGTACATCGATGATATGATTTGGAAAGCCATTATTATAAAGTGTTTGTCTAATATTAGATAATTCTTTATAAAATACTATTGCTGACGAAGAGGTTAATTTGACACAATTGACAAGATGTCTGTTTATAATACGTATATTGTTATAATGTTCCTGTAATCTAATAGTTCTGGTTAATAATATTGATAATACTGTAAAGAAAACCCTGTAAGAAAAGGTTTAATCACATGAGGAACATGGATTAATAATACTTGCAGCCAACATTTTGACTTTTGTTTCTATGAGCACACGTCTTACTCATAGTGAATGGATGAGTCTCTATTCAACAATTAGTGTAAAGATGCGTATATATGCACACACACAAATGTATGTGTGTGTGTATATATATATATATATATATATATATATATAGCAGGTCACACTTTTCAGAAGAACTGATGACAGAGATATGGTGCAAAGTGTGTCACAAAGTCTACAGCTACCCTGAGGTTTTGAATTCAATAATGTTCTTCTCCTTGACTGATGGCCAACTGGTGCCTAAAGAGCCCAGTCTATTCAGCTTTTTAACCCATATCTGTGGGTATAGATGGATTCCTACCTTTCCTCTAAATGGTTGTCCAAAAGGGGATATAACAAACTTGACAATTTCTCATTCCAAGTCATTAACCATTACACATCTCTCTTTTGCTATATATATATACATATATATATATATATATATATAAGATCTGATCAAAAAGTATCAAGATTGGTGGTATAAAAAGAAAATTACAACCCATTCAGTATTTAATTTCCTTCAAAGTATCACATCAGCCACTTTGTCACATCACTTCCATTGATGGAAGCATTCCTGGAATTCCTTTTATGGGATAGTGATCAGCTGCCTCAACGCATTCACTTGGATTTTCCTGATATCTTGAAACCTTGTTCATTTTAAGTGAGATTTTTAAAGAGTAAAAATCAGGAAGGTTGCCATCCAAGCACTGCTATAAACAGTAGAAGTGAACAAGAATGTGTTTGTTTCTTTGTTTGTATGTATGTATGTGTGTGTGTGTGTGTGTGTGTGTGTGTATATATATATATATATATATATATATATATATATATATGATGTTGTATCATACCTATGGACAATAATGGGTATGTACCCATTCACATAAATATCGTAGTAAATATTGTATGTTGGTCTGCCGTTGAAGATTCATTGTGGAATTCACTTGACTCGCTTCTATCAGTTGACTACAACTTCTATGCATTGTGTCGTATGTGTTGTCCTAATCATAAGTATTATTGTTCATTACCAACCTTTGTTTGATTATTCTACTCAGTAACCTTTCTTAGGTTACAACATTTTGGCAATGAAAATTAGCCAAAACTATAACATTTTGGTGACGATGATTAACCAAAATTACAACATTTTGTTATCAAGAATTTGTCAAAATACAACATTTTGAAAAGCATTGGCCAAAATGCAACATTTTAGTGATGAGGATTACCCAAATCAGAAAACGTCACCAGTGCGACATTTTGGTGTCAAGAATTTGGTCGCAAATCAAGGAAACATTCAGCAGCACTACTTTGGCGAAAAAAATATTGCCAAAATCATATGTTAAAATTCACCAAAGTTTCATTGGGAAAAAATCAAGATGGGAGACTTTAAAATGATACTACTTGAAATGGTCAAATGGCAAGGTGAACAGCAAAAATGATACAAACAAAAATTAGAAACACTCATGGAAATGTTGGTAGAATAACAGAAAATGTTTGTCAATAATAAGAATGGATATTCTGAAGATGCTAGCAGTTGACTATTTCTTCTATGCACTGCTGGCAAATCTTATATATGTTAATCTTGTCCTAAGTATTATCATTCATTACTAACCTTCGTTTGATTATTCTATTCAGCAACTTTTCCTAGGTTACAATATAAAATAGTGTAAAATTAGTGCTGGATAAATAATAACAGCTAAAAATTTTTCCTCTATAAATCTACTCTGCTGTCATAATGTTGTCTAAAGTGGCATGGGTGATACACCCAGGGATGAATGATCCAAAATCAGAGAGGTCTATGGCACTGTGCTGTATCCTAGTCTTGTATTTGTTTGAACCATTGTATTAAACCTGATGTGTCCATTATTTTCTGTTGTGGCTTGAAGTCGGAAGAGACAGTTCCTTTCATTGCAATGATACACGAGGTAGATTTTTTTAGAGTTACCTTATTCTAGCATTTGCCTAAAGAGGCAGGACGTACAATGCAGTAGGTGGTTACCTCAGGTATAATTTTAGATTTGTCCTCCTAGACTTGTTGGCAATCAAGGCTATAGAACCCAGTCTGTTCTGCTATGTAACCCATGGCTGGAAGAGATGAATTCCTACCTTTTCTAAAAGTATTAGCACATAAGTGAATGTAAGAAACTGAGCTGGAATTCAATCTTCACTCTTTGATTCCTTAATTTGAACGACTATCCATTACTTCCCCTTTTCTCCTCGGTTTTAACAGTAGATTACAACTATTAATATAAACATTTTACAGTGATCTTATTCCAATCTGCACCTGACAATTGCTTTGTAGATGAAACTCACAGTTGTACCAAATGGTGAGGAAGATATATATATATATATATTATATATATATATTGAGGATTATTTAATTTTCTTCTCCCTCCAGCTATCAGTAAATAGCAGGACAGACTGGGTCCTATAACCTCGGATGGAAACTGGTCTAGGAGAGGGACAACTCTGAATTCAAAACCTGCAGAGGGTCATTTGGGGTCATTGTGGCACTACGTACCACAAGGTCCCCAAACGACCCTCGGTATTCGGCCCTTCATAAAGTGTGGTTGGTTCTGCACAAAGCCTCCACCATTATAATCAAATCATATGTGCTGTTGTTTCCACAGAACCGAGCTGCTTGACCCTCATATGATAGTAGAGACCATCATATATATATATATATATATATATATATATATATAGAGAGAGAGAGAGCAGCATATTGCACTCAGTTTTACATACATGTTATTCTGATCTTTACAGGAAATGTTCTCCTGCAATCAGCTGTGTTTATATTTAAACCTCTGCTAAATGTATATATTTCTGCTCTTTTTAATACAAACCTATCAGCTTAAATATTTCATTTATGAGAAAACTTCGCAAACTAAAATAAGATTCTAAAATTGTTGCAGGCATGTTGAAAAGACATTGAAGCATACACATTGGTTCTTATATGAACAGTTTACAGAATTAAGCATCATTAATCCTGAACTTTAGTCACATAAAATGATTGCAGACTACTGGTTTCATCAGATTCAAATATTTACTTCAGTGGCAGAAATAAATCAACTCTCTCATAGGTAAAAGACAATAATTTGACCACAAACAACTGATGACAAACAGTAGTAGGCACTTTATACCTCAAGAAATAAAAAAAATAGTCACTGCCCCATCCACCAGTATATGTAACAACTGAGAGTGCCAAATTAATTGATATTGGCCACAAAGTTGATGTTAGGGTTCAAAGCTTAGGGTAAGAGACAGACAGGGCCTTGTGAGGCTGGCCATTTGTATTGAATGGCAATACTCAGTCAAATAAATAACAATTTATATTCTACCAAACATTTGGTTTTCATATAAAGTTACCATCCGAATCACTGTAGAAAAAATGCTGAGGATCTTTCTTCTTTTAAGTACAATGGCCATTCAAGACATGGGCAATCATGGGTCACCACATCTTCCTGTCCTTTGTAGCTGTAAGCAGTGTTTGTTCACTATTTCTTCCTGTCCTTGTTTGTTAAGCTTTTACTGTTTCTCTCTACCACTCTTTATTTCACTATGTCCTGTCAGTATTTTTTTCTTTATAGCTCTAAGCAGCATTAGACTTTTCATCGTCCTTCTTTGTCCCTAGTTTGACAATTATTCACACAGGAAGTTTGCTCACTGTTTCCCTCTGCCCTTTTTACATTCAGTATGTCCTGTGGGTGTCAAATTATCCAAGCCTTTTTAGAAGACATTACAACTTTCCACCAGGCACACATTCATTTAACATTCTGTCAGTGACCTCTTTTCAGCTTCGGGTATGCATAAAAAAGTGATAGCACATTTGGTGTAAATCCCAAGAGTCTAGCTTTCATTCACACTTTGCCATGGATGCAATAATTAGTGCTCTAGAACAGACACACAAAGAATAGACAATACACCTCCCTCACTCTTTAACTCACCAACGGGATATTTTTTGACACTTTTTATAGAGACTCCCTTAAGAACCTTTCTTAAAATTGCACTTTCTTTCAGGAACTATGCTTGAACATTCTCTACATTAAAACAACTCTCATTTTATTCCACTCTCTTATGTGTGTATTTTCTCAATTAATTCAACACTTTCAGGTTTGTTCATCAACATGCCACCTTCTCAACTTCAAGCAATGACCCTAAATCTAACATAACACACTTTTTTTATTGTATCCAGAAATTTCAATTCTGTTCATTCAAATTGACTTTTTGGTTCCCATTTCCCTTAAAACTTGCTCCTTCCTCACATGTTCTGCTGAGGTTTTCTCATTATTAGTCTATAAAATCATATCTCTGTTGCCTCAAGTCTCCTCTTCACCAAACAAATAGAAATGTTTAAGCTTTAAAATGACAGTCTTTTGTTTAGGGAATGTAGCCTGATATGATGTCACATAGGTGACTTTCAGTTTGGATTATAAACACCTGAGAGCCAATTAATTTGTAAACTGCTTTTCTCTAGACAAATTGAGCAACTTCTGTCTATGCTTCCTACCTGATAATGACCAGTGTAATAGTTGAACAACTGAATCTTTCAATCAGTTCAACTATGAACTGTTCATTCAGAGATTTACATCTAATACAAAGACACCAAAAAAGACAAGTTTTGTCTATTTTAAGTAAGTTCCTTTCATATTGTCTGATAAGCTTAATAACATTTATCATTGCAAGACAAAAGGAAATCACCATATTGATACATGTTTAAATCCAATCTAAGCTTTCGGCTTACATAAGCCATTATCAAAAATGACAATTACATATCAATATATCAAACAATACATGGACGAAACAATGGTGATTTCCTTTCATCTTTCAATGATAATGTTATTAAGCTTATCAGACAATATGAAAGGAACTTAAAATAAATAGACAAAACTTGTCTGTATTATTTAATGAATCATGCAGCAATGAAAAATTGCTGCCTAAATATACACAACATATATATATATATAACAAAATATAGTTTTAAGGTAAGCTGTACTGACAGGGCAAAAGTACTCAATATCCAGGGTAGGGCATATGTAAATATAAGTTTGGATACTAACATCAGTATCCAAACTTCTTATATATACAGAGTCTCTCATTCAGACATATAGTACTGATAAAGACCGTTGAGCCTTTTGGTGAGTTTCTGTTAGTATTAAATTATTAAGTTTTATTTCCAATTGAAATTCGTAAATGGACTTGCTGAAAATGAATGGAAAAATCTGATTGTATTTTTACCATTATTGCTCATTTTCAAAGAAAAGATATTGCAAGTACAGACATAGCAGCATAGTGTTTGTATTGTTGTCTGTTTTTATTGTGTTTAAGTGTTATGGTTTTGAAATAAACCTTAGTGCAATGTGGAAAATATATATTATATACAATGAAGTGTTGAAAAGTTTTTTGCAAGACCTACTTCCCAAAATCTGTGACAGCACTCGTGTAAGAGATAGATTTGAATATCTTTATATAAAGACATCTCATACAATTTTTATCATAAAGGACATAGATTTTTATTAAAGTGTCTTCCATTCTATTAATGATAAGCAGAAAACAAATATATTTCTTCATATAAACTCAAATAAATGTTTGTTCATTAGTCTGGCCATTTATTTTAAGATAATGATTTTTTCTTAAATGTTTTCATTCAGACAAAATTTATCCTTAACACTTTTATTTATATTATGTCTGACCCTGAATTGGCCCACAAAATATTTGTGAAAATTATATTTTGTTGCTGAGAAAATCATTTAATTTTGTGTTCAGGTTCTGTTTAGATCTTTGTTGAACTGAGAAGAAATGAAGAAAAATTTCATTTTATGTTTCTTGGCAAAATTACTTTAGAAATTAGGGCATAAAATGTAGAACTATTTGTTCTTAATGTATATTTAATTTTTATAAATTAAACTGGATTTATTTTCATATTATATACCATATATAAGAATTTAAGCACAGTAGTAGATTGGCTACAAGGTCTCATCATTTTAGAGTTGAATTTTCTAGATGTAACAATAAATTTTATTCTAACAGTTTCTCCTCTTTTACTTTTTGCTTCGAAGTGTGACAATAAACTAAATCTGCGTCCAGGGTAAGACGATAAACTACATCCAACAGCAAGGCCTCTAATCAGGAGGTTTTGAGGACCGTGGAACCACTTCTTAATTGCTCATGTTCCCAGGTCCACCCTGTTAGGGTCTCGGCTATGGGCAAATTGTTAACACCGAAACTGAGGTAAAAAGCATTATAAAAGTGTAAAAATAGGTTTTCATACCAGAAATACTTTGTAAAACATTATTATCAGAAATAAATTTTTGAAGAAAAAAATCTATTACCAGCAATATATTTTTGAAATAAAATATTACCAACAAGACGTTTTTGAAAAAGAGAGGAAAAATATATTACCAGAAATAGACTTTTGACAAAACAAAATATTACCCAAAAAAAAAATGTTGTTGGCATTAAATAACCCATTGAGGTTGATATGCCATAAAACACAACAAACAAACCAAGCCAATTCAACTTTGATCTTCAAAAACTTAAATTCAATGTCAATTGTTATCCTCTATCTTAATTTTTGTTCTTTTTATTGTCCTCTCTCCTTAATAATAGTTTTTCTCATATTCTCTACACTCAGTAAACTTTTATGTTCTAGGTCCTAGTGGCTTTATTGCTTTGCTTGGGGTGAAAAGATTGGAAAAAACATCATCTCAGAACTATGGTCATGAATGTGTTCCTCTTGACATAGCATCTGTTACAAAACTTTCCAAACAAGGAGAAAAAGGTTTTTTTTTATACTAATGTTCACCTAATACAATGTCCACAAACTACTCAAGGTAGATGGTTACTAAATGAGGTTTGTGATTTAAAACATGAGAGGAGGATGTAGATAATGAAAATAATGAGAATACAGATGATAGTTAATGATCATCCCTAGACATGAAGATCAGTGTGTTCAAGGAAGCATTCATTCTGATGTCTGTCCAACAAAAGTTTTGAGAAGAAGCTTTCTAAATAGAACATCTCCCTTTTACAAATAGAAAATATAGATAATGAGGGTGTACAGTCCTGATGATATAGCAAGGCAGGTGTAAGTGTCTGAACATTTGCCATGGAAATAGTGATAGAATAGTTATAGGCTTGTGACATTGCATCTGTTGGAAAGCAGCTGAATTGTTTAAAATTTCACCCCAACACAACATGATCGGGGGTGGCTGGAGCTGTTAGGTTCCCAACTATGGGAAAATAGTGAACTCACAGACAAAAACAAAATTCTATGAATGTATAAAAATAGATTTTTATTGTAAATATATCGGCAATACATTTTTATATAAGAAAAATACAAACAGCACATACTTATAGTGAATTGACCAAAAATATATATTATGTGTAGCTGAAGGCATACAATTGTATTTAAAATATATTTAGTTGAAGCCATAAAATTATGTTCAAAATTTTTAGTTGATAGGAGTTATCACAACTTGTATTATGTAAAAACTTAATAGTTAATAATGTACTAAAAGATTCCTGATCTCTGTACCAAAAAACACATGTTTGAAGTTAATCTCACACCTGGGATCCCAACTTCATTTCATAGTTTTTAACTTTATCTTACTTTATTTTTCCTATTTTTATCTCTATTTTTCTTCATCTAAAATCCAATCTTCAGCTAATTTAAAAAATTATCTTTTCCAGCTAATCTGGAAGTGGCTTGGCAGGGCCCTGCTTTTTGCCTAAGAATAATCCCTCATGTGATAGGGGTAATCTTAATTCCCTGTTTAATTTCATTTTGATAGATAATATTTGAACTCATACTAGTTAAAAATTTAATAGATAATATCTTAGTGTCAGTTCCTAACTTTACCTATCACTGTATTCAATGCTAATCCAAAACTTAACCCCACCGCCCCTATTCCAATCTCTAAATTTTTTCCCTGGTTAATAGAATGGGAGGAAGATATAAATTGAAATAGAAACGATTGTCTTGACACACGCAGGGAATGAAGTGGGAGAAACTTTTTATTGCAAACCTCTCCAGGAGGTGCTCTCAACTGACAAAAAAAAATTATCCCGTAACAATCTATGTATATTTTTGACTAATGATTTCCCCCTATTTTTTAGCTATGAAATATTTTTAAGAAAAATAAGAAGAATAGTCTTATATATATATATATATTTGACAATAATCTTATACTGTTTATCATATATATATATATTTGACAATAATCTTATACTGTTTATCATATATATATATATATATATATATATATATATATATATATTTAACAATAATCTTATACTGTTTATCATATATATATATATATTTGACAATAATCTTATACTGTTTATCATATATATATATATATATATATTTGACAATAATCTTATACTGTTTATCATATATATATATATATATATATATATATATATATATATATATATATTTGACAATAATCTTATACTGTTTATCATATATATATATATATATATATATTTGACAATAATTTTATACTGTTTATTATATATATATATATATATATATATTTGACAATAATCTTATACTGTTTATCATATATATATATATATATATATATATAGATATATATATTGTGTGTATTTAGGCAGCATCTTTTCATTCATACACGTTTCATTAAATAATATAGACAAGTGTTTTTATTAATAAATGTTATTAAACTTATCAGATGTTACGAAAAAAATTTACATAAAATAGACAATATTTGTCTATATTATTTAATGAAATGTGTATATATATATATATATATTTGACGATAATCATATACTGTTTATCATATATATATATATATATATATATATATATATATATATATTTCACAATAATCTTATACTGTTTATCATATATATATATATATATATATATATATATATATAACAATAAACTTATACAGTTTATTTATCATATATATATATATATATATATAAGCATGTGTCTTTATTGTTTTAGTACATATGTTTGTATATGTATATTTAAACATTTTTTTTTAATTAATTTTAACTTGATTAAATGATCTAAATTTATCTTAATTTTACTTTGATTCCAAATCCTGCTATAACTTTCAGAGAGGCTTAATTCCTCCTTGGAGTCTAGAAGAGGTATAGAGCCTTATTCGGCTGTCTTCCTAGAGATGATGTCATGGTAAAAGAACCCAGCCTCTAATAGGTGTTGATAGGTTTATCTATATGAAGAAACAAGTAAACAAATTATCACCTACCCACCTCAACCTCTTTTTCTTCCATATTTATGGAATACATTCTAATTCTTGTAGTGTAAAATATTTTCTCCTGAAATGTTCTCCAGATATCTTTGCACTTTCCAAGAGTAATTTAAATTTCTCTGTCCTAGGGTATCTTCCTCTTTGTCAAAAATATTCTAGGATACATATGAATGGCCTTTGTTTTTATATCTTGGAAAATCTTCCAATTACAAAGGAGCTGTCTCTTGAGTCCCCAGATGATTCTTTCATGTGATTTTAACTTTCCTTATTGTACTCTGTTAGTTATCTCTTTTACCTTTATTGCGATCCTTCTCAGGATTGTAATATATTAGTCAAAATTTCTGACAATATAGAAATGGCTCTGTCTCTCTCTACATTCATCTGCAAACATTTTTTTCTTGGTAGTTCTAATCTTCATCACATCAAGTGGCTTAAGCATTATAATGTTACCGATATTTAGACTTTCAATTTTTCTATTGATCAGTCCTACATGAATAGTGGATTTCCATACTTGATTCCTTAATATTACTGATCAACATGCTTCTTTATTTGATTTGTTTTTTCCTGATCCTCTAGCTTTTGTTGAGCATCGCTACTCTGTCCTATTGGCAATTTGGGTCAGGACACCAGTCCAAACAATGTAAACAGTGTAAATTTGTTAAAGGCATTGCAACAAGAAATGTGATATTTATGATCAGAATGCTCTGATAGCAAACAGAAAAATGTACATCTATGCTTCATAGATGATACAAAATCATTTGATAAAGTCCATCACAAAGATCTATTTGAACTATCTGGGGAACTTATTTTGTAATGATATTAGAATAATCCAGAACATTTACTGGGAACAAATTGCCTATAGGTAGAAAACAAATAGTGAAAGTACAGAAAAATAAGAATGAATGACAAGGATATGTCTTCTCACCAGACTTACTTAAACCTTACAGTGAAGAGATCCTATTGCTTGCCCTGAGTGCAAGTATGCACTACCTGACTCAGGGATTGAATTCACAATTACTATACCGCCAAATTCAGAAACCAACACTTTAATCCACTAGACCATTGTCCTATATGAAAATTTGATGTAGTGACTTGCTGCAGATTTGCTATCATTTGCTTTTCTTTATTAGTGGCTTCCTTATTGTATTTATTTCTGTGCTAGGCATACCAAGAAAGTTCTCATAGCCTAGCATATCCACTGATTCTTTCAGACATCTAACTCTCCAGTGTTCTTCCTTTTCCAGTATTTTCACTTCATTCCACAGGGGTTGATAACTACTCCTTTCCCTACATACATGATCAGCCATGCCCAATTTCTTTGTCAGATTTAGTCCTCTACTTTTTTTGTTAGTTGGAGATATTCTATTTAATTGAACTATTATCAGATAAATGGTTTGTTAAGTGGTGTGATAATGTGGTGCATGTGAAACAAATGTGTGTATGTATTGTTCGAATTATGTTGGCAAGCAAATTCATAGAAAATATAGTTTGTTGAAGTTTTGAATTTTTTGTTGTATTACTGGTGATGATCATGTTAGAGGTTTTTTAGCTTTTGTAATAAATGAGGAGCTTAAATTATTTGTATTTGTTTTTTTATATGCATCTATGTATTTGTTTTTGTATAGTTATCTAAATTCTTTTATTACTGTATAGTTGGTTCACTTACAACAGTTTTATAGTGTTTTATCATTATTTTTTTTTTACTTTCTGCAAGGTTTAATTTGTCTATTCATTATGCAATTAGAAAAATTATTAATATTTTTATATTGTTGAGTTTAATAAATACTACACATGTAAATAGTAAATGTATTCTATTTCTTATTTGTGATGGCTATTTTGTATCTCTATAGATACTTTTGGTTGAAATTTATAAAATCTTTCTAGAAAATATCTCTTTCAAATCCACTGTTATCACTCCTTCTAGTATTGATAGTGGCCTCCTTCCTAACTTATTTTCTTTTCAGTATTGTGATATGAGAGTATCTTGATTATGACCTTATTTTCTCTTTGAATTCAAGGTGCTATTCATTTTATTTGTTGCTACTGTTGGAAGTCCTCTCAAGGGATGAGGTTTCTGTTATTTATTGGAGATATTTGTTTGTTCAAAGAAGGCTGATTCTCTCTATGACCTACAGTCTTCAATCACTGCAAGCCATTTTTAATCATTGATCTGGGAAATCAGTCATATAGAGTTGACATTTGAGCTATTTCTGAAGATCTTTGGAATAGGTTTAAATTAGTTGTTTTCTCATAGACAGGGTTTTTAAATATTTCATTATTCACATCAATTGGTCTGAAAGTGGAAGTTTACTATGTACAGTTCTGTTCAGAAGTGAAATTACGGATGGAGTTATTTTTAAACTTATCAGTTTTTTGACTTTGTCCTTGTTTGGCAATATATATATATATATAGCTTTCAGGTATGCTATATTTATGGATTGAAGTGCTCAATATTGGGGATAGAACACATGGCCTGACAATTGTCTTAGGATGGAACAGTCTCTCACCTCTCGGTGTTGACTTATACGTCCACTTTATATATATATATATATATATATATATATATATATATATATATATATAATCTCTTGTATAATATAAATGCAATATGATTTTATATATTTGTCCTCATTTCTTCAATTTTAGATAAAGAGATATTCCTCAAGACTCACTGTACTTAAAGTGACCATAGAAATGACATTGTTAATATATTTTTATATATTAAGTAGTTTTAATTATCGACAAAGAAGAGTGCACATGTACATTATGTAAATAATAGTTGTTGACCATGAACAAGAAAATGAAGAACAATATGACATTTGTGATATTTCATAAGCAGAATTTCAAAATTACTTCAATATTGTCATTGTTTTCTGATAGGACAGCTAAGCTACTATTTATACAATTTGTATATTTTTACATTACATGGGTATGTTGGTATGCATGCACAGTATAATCTGTAATGCACTTTATTGATATTGTCATATTTTTGTTACCTTAGACATCCATTATCTTGCAATGGAGCATGTATTTAATGCTGGCTGTACTTTCTGGAACAGACCTGAAAGAATTTTGGCAAAGTTATCAGCTGAGTCTCATAAGTAGCACTAAGTTGGCACTTAGAATTTTGACTACAAACCTTATGATCTCTAATTCACTGTCCAAAACTGGAAGACATTTTGTTTTCATATGCCTGAATGTGTACTGGGTATTTTCTGTGTAATAAAATTTATCAAAAAGTAAGCAGCAAAGAACACAGACTCCTATAAAGTATTTTAGAAATATTCCAGTTTGTCCCTCAGGGTAATCACTAGAGCCAAGAAACATTTAAAGTCTTGGCTTTATTCTAGTTACAAGTTTTAGGATTTTTTTTCTTTTTTTAAATCCTTTCACCTCAAGCAAAGTCATAATATTACTAAGATGCAAACGGTTACTGGAACTGAAAGAGAATGAGAACACTTTAGTGGAGGGAAAGGACAATAAAAGGACATGTTCAGAAAGACAGAATACACTGATTGATGTTGCAGTTAAATTTTTGAAGATTGTAGAGACTTCCACAGTCTATATTTTTGAGATATTGTGACTATTTACACTGTTCAGACTGTTGTCCTTATCTTTGTTGTCATGTTCACAATGTTTTGGCCCTTGTACGCTCTGGCCTTCTTCAGGTGATATACAATGGAATTTCAAGCTGAACCCTTTATTTAGTCTACCACGATCGATAGTTCTAGTTCCATGTGTCATTCAGCCATGACTTTAATCACCAGTCTCATAGCCCAGTGGATAAAAGCATTAGTTGAAGTAATCCAGTGACTTGACCCAAATAGTTGTGAGTTCAATACCTGACCACAGTAAAGGAGAACAATTACTTGGAGAGTTGAATTACCAAAGGCTAGTAACTGAAACTAAGATATCCAGAAGAGGCATGTCATGTGGAATTGGAACAATTTACCCTCGTGGACTAAATATAAAGGGATCAGTTTAAAATTCCAATCACCTGACTTAGGCTGACGCATACAACAGCTGAAACAGTGTAAATATGAGAGCATGGATGAGGACAACAATCTAAACAATGTAAATAGTGTAAAGAGTTTCATAGCTGAGAAGAAAAGAAACTCTTAGAATAGAACTTGTTGCTACATCTAGCTATTTTAACAGTAAAACTATTTGCCTATCTTGTAGTACACTTAAGTTTATGCAGTTGTGGTACCAAAAAGGAGAGCACTATTTATTTTGAAAGATACAAGGCCAAAAGGAAGGATAAGGAAAGGTTGATCTTCAGTCTGTTTTATCTTAAATTTAGCTACCTACTATTATTTACCCAAACCTACCACAATATTCTTTACACCAAAACAACAAAATTCTTACTTACCATTCTTACTACAGCTACCATAATACCTTAAAGTCTCTATGAAATCCCATATGTACAATTTGTCCCAAAAAAGGAGAGCTCATTAGAACACCTGAAAATATTTATAGAAAAGACAGAGGGAAGCCATGCCATGGTGGTTGGAAAGTGACTGAAGCCGAGATGCCATTACAGAACCCTTCTTTGAATTTTGTTAAGAATCTCAAGATATATAGCAGGAGAATCTGACCAGATATGGTAGCAATATTCAATGCACAGATAAATGATAGATTTATAAATGTGAAAGATTGATTCCGGTGAGAAAAATTGTATGGCATAAAACACTGAACCAACTTTCATACTGGCAGAGCAATTGATTCAGTATAATCACTCTGCTCCATGTAAGTAGAAAACATGAAACCAAGAAGGTGCAATTTGTTTGTCATATGAAGGTTTGCACCAGCCATGCTAATGGATGAATAAAATGGTTTTCTTTGATGACTAAAGGAAAACAGTTTCATTTTATAATAATATTTTGACTTTGTGTGCATGTAATCAATCACTCAGTCAGTTAAGTGCCATACGTGTTACATGTTTGTGTGATTATCTCTTTCAATCCATGACTGAATCAGCAGAAGATTTTCCTGCAGTAGGTTGCCATTTCTTTCTGCAACCAAGGCTATAGAACTCAGTATGTGCTGCTATTCAACACATTGCTGGAGGGAGAAGTGATGGATTCATGCATTTTCCAGCAGTATTTGTACATCAATGTAATGAACTTGACTGGAATTCAAACTCGGTCCCCAATTTCTCATGCCAAGTTGATATCTGTGTAATACATTAATCAAAAAGAAGGTTTCGTTGGTTTAAATCAAAAATTTATCATATTGAAATCAGTCATTGTTATTGTGAAACTCAGATTAAAATAATAAAGCATTCTATGGGATCAGTTTCTGGTGCAAGAGCAAATTTGTTATTGAAAGAAAAAAGTAGGACAAGTAGACCACCTGTGATGATACAATTAAGAATTATCATTCAGAAGTGTTAAAGCATTAAATAAACACAATGATTTATGTTGTAACCTAGCAAAGGTTACTGAATAGAATAATCAAATGAAGGTTGGTAGTGAACGATAATACTTAGGACAAGAACAACACATATAAGATTCACCAGCAGTGTGTAGAAGTAGTAGTCAACCGAATTCCACAATGAATCTCCAACTGCAGACCAACATACAGTATTTACTACTGTAGTTATGTGAATGGGGACATACCCATTATCATCCATAGGAATGCTACAACAATTTTATTAGGTATAAAGATAAAGATGAGGTTTTCACATAGGTGCTACATAAAAAATTAGTTGTCGTATTGACATTTACTTAGGCAATTCATCCTGATGTCACAACCAATGAATTTTTCCTCAGCTTAATTTTTGAGTCAGAAACTTCATTAAACAATTACATTTATATAATCATATCACTCTAATCAAGGCAAGGAGTTACCAAGAGTGAAGGAAACTGAAGAATCATTATTGAGGAGAGAGAACAATAAAAAAACAGGATTCGAGAAAAGAAAAGATGGCAATTGATGTTTGATTTAAAGTTTTAAGGTTTGTAGTTGACAGGAAAAGAAGATGGAATAATGTTCCACAATAAAGATGCATGAGAGAAAAAATTATTGGAATAGAACTTACAGTTATGTAATTTCTGCATCAATCTTTTATCATAACTGATAATAGATTAGATACAGAACAAAACAAAAACAAACTCGCAATAATTATACAAAGCTGCATCAACCTGCAGAAATTGTCAGAATAGTGACCAAAAATGTGAATAAGTAATTTTTCACTTTAACACTCAGTAGCCTCCCTGTTAATTTGTTGCTTTGCTTGGCGTGAAATATATATATATTAGTTGTAGCCTCTGTCTGTCTGTTATCAATCAATCAATAGGATTTTTGAGATAGACCCCCATAAACATATATATTATGAAACTACATTACAAAGGGGACTTGGATAAGTATATTTCCTTTTGGTCAAAGGGGATCCCTGGGGACTTCAATTTAAAACTGAACAAGGGAATGACTCCTATCCAAAATATAGAAGTAGAAATCCAGAAGATGGAGGTTACTCAACAACATCCGTTTGATCAAAGGGGGTTCCAGTTGTAGTGCACAAAGTCCCACTGAAAATTTCTTCCCCTTTGATTTAAATTAAATTTAAATTGAACAAGGGAATGATTCCTAGGATACTTAGATAAGTATATTTCATTCTGATCAAATGGGGTCCCTGGTGGCACAAAAACCCCACTGAAAATTTTTTCCTTTAGGTTTAAATTAAATTTAAATTTGAACAAGGGAATGACTCTTATCCAAAATAAAGAAAGAGAAAGCCAGAATATTTAAGGTCACATTGGCAAGATGAAAATGAGACAATATGGATGTTGAGTTGAGCAAGAAATCACCTAAGAGTGAATAGCACCTTACAATACATATTTGTTGTGACAATTCAGCTGACATATCAGTTTATTCAATCAAATATTGCATCAAATATATATCAATGGGTCAGATCAAACTGTTTATTTACATCCCACCACCACTCAAAATGTTTTCCTCTTTGCTTTAAATTAAATTTAAATTTGAACACTGGAATGATTCCTATCTAAAATATAAAAGGAGAAACCCAGAAGATGGAGGTCACATCAGCAAGATCATTGAGTAATATGGAAATGCATCATTTTCTCCACAAATTAAAACAATGATTTAAAATCAATTATCCTTTTCTTACAAAAAAATATGTAACATTCAGCATTGTGCAGTTAATTCAGCAAGTATATATGGGAGAGAGCAAGCAGGTGATATAATTTTGTTAAAGATGTACAAGTATATCCATACAAGCAGAAATGTAAGGTAAAATGAAAATAAAAAACAATCATCAAAAGTTCCTCTCAGCAGCCAACTATTTTGCTTGAATCACCACTTCAGGAAAGACACAATCATTTGTGGGAAAGATTGTTTTTGGACCTGATCAAGAACTTTCAAATAATTAGTTGTGGGGTCAAGCCAAGAGTTTTTCAGCACCTCCTCATATAACTTGCAGTTTTTGTTTTGCATCTGAGTCACATTTTCACCCATCTTAATTTGAAATAAAAATAGCATAATATGTAAAATATTGCTACTTATTTTCTTCCATCTTCAGTACTAAAAACGTTAAACAAAAATAGGCTAATTCTGACAAAGTTGTCTTAAGAAATGCATGTCGATATGAAAGCTGTCACAATACACAAAAAAAGCAATCATTTTGAATAAATTTAGATAGTATTTGAAGCATCTTGCTTTAACAAGAACAGTATATATTTTTGAAAGTGACTCATAATTGTTTTTTTTTTTCCACTGGTCCTGATATTAATTTTTATTTTATTTGTAACTTGCCTTTCAATGAACGTTCTCATGATATTAGTGTTGCTATTTTCTTTTGTCTCATGTCATCTGATTTGGGTGTATTTGGGCAGCAATTCTTAATTTTTCATATACTCTGATATAGTGTAAGTTTTGATGATCAGGTTTTTATCTAAAAAAGTAGGGGTTGTACTATACATAAACAATTTTTTCTGCAGAAGTTAAAATTCATGTAAAAAAATTCAGTGATTGTACTGTACATGAATTTGGCTCATACCCGAATATATGCAATATACAAATTTGATCATATATATATATATATATATATATATATAGTGTGTATTTAGGGAGCATTTTTTCATTGATGCATTATTTCATTAAATAATATAGACAAATCTTGTCTATTTTATGTAAATTCTTTTCATATCGTCTGATAACCTTAATGGGATCATCATTAAAAGAAGAAAGAAAATCGCAATATTGATACATATTTTTTAATCCTATCTAAGCTTTCGGCTTACATAAGCCATTATCAAATATAATAATTACATTACAATATATTAAATGTCCTGTTTGTTGCTGTTAAGGGTGTTCAATATATATTAGGTTGGTGCAAAAATAATGACGTAATAATGTCGTTTTTTGATGTATTTTTTAACGTTAAAAAACAACATTATTACGTCATTATTTTTGCACCAACCTAATATATATATATATATATATATATATATATATATATATATATATATAAAAGAACAAATATGAAATGCTTATCAATCTAACATGTTTCACTTTTATTAAAGCTTCATCAGAAAAAAACAAAGAAATTCTCCTTGAATTCAGAATGCTATAAATTATACTAATATTGTTTAAGTCACATGCACATGAAGCCTAATTAAATGATGAAAAGGAAACAATTCAAAAATAAAAATAACAAAATTCTTTTTTTTTTTTTAAATGATACTTTAATAAAAGTTAAATGTGTTTCATTCATAAATGTTTTCTGTTTGTTCTTTATCCTATCATCCTGCTGGATTCTGATACTTATTTGATCCCCCTATTCATATACATATTTTTATAATTGCTATCACCCCAAGCAAGGCAGTGATGCCACTAATGGGTTACAGGGTGTTGAAGAATTACTAACAGAAACATTAATAATGAGCAGAAAGAGAAAAGAGTAATCAGGACAGTAGATAGCGATTGACAATGAATTTTTAATTTTTGCCAACTCAAGATGGCTGGAAAGCATGGCGCTAGAAGGGAGATCCATATGCGAGATGTGTGATAAAAAGAAACTGTTAGCATAGAACTTACAGCTACATCTAGACAGCACAACTGTAAATTGATGAGATCCAGATGCCAGTCTAGTACTGCACTTAAATTCATAAAGTGCTCATCCAAACAATTACCATATATATATATATATATATATATATATATATATATATATATAATAGCTGGCCACTCGTATTCGAGGATACCCATTTACTAGGGTGGCTAGCCAAACACTATTGCAGGCTCTCACATTTGTGTTTGTTCAGCACCCACAGGGCCAACCTTTGGTTGATACTGCAACTATGCTGACTAGACCTTAGCTACAGTTTCTGGGAGAGAGCATGTTATCTAAAATGATCAACAATCTGAACAACACCAGCACACTCAAACCCTCGGTCACGATGACTTGTGACTTCATGCTAGCACACCTATTAATGGCCCCATGTATTCCGTCTACCCAATTTCACTCACAATGCTTGGGTCAACCCATGGTATGGTTTTCATGTACTTTCCAAAGGTGCCACCTGCTGGAATCTTACCCCGCCCATCGAGATCGATAAGATCAGGAAGACTCCTTCCTGACTAATTGACCATAGTGAGATTCGAACCCAGGTTACATAGCCAGAAGGCAAATGTTCTAACCACTCAGCCTAGCACCCAATAAATATATAATGAACTAATGGATTTTATGTTTTAATCTGACATAATATTTTTATTACTTCAAACATTATTTTTAGCATATGTTTCATTTTATTTTAAACAGTATTTCTTTCATCAACTGGGTTTGCACACTCAAGAAGACTTATTAAAGAAAATGTCTGTGTGCTTTAAAGGCAAGTAGGACCTTGGTTGATTATGAAGCTCTTCATAGCCAAGAGGTTAAAGGCCACCTGATTAGATGGTGATTTCTCCTGCAAGAGAGATCCTGGTTTGTATCCTACCAGACGGCATATTTTCTTTAATAGGTTTCCTTAAGTCTGCAGGCTGGTCAACAAAATAAAACAGAGCATCTACTCAAATATGGGTATCCACTAAAAATAACATTTGAAGTAATAAATAGATGTAAATATTTTTAGTTTCTTGTCTGATAGATATTCTCATATATACCTAACTTATTTTATAACAGCTAATAAATAGTACATGATTAAGGAGCTATTCATTTAGGTATGCATATAGCATTTAAATTTTATTTTTCATTTTCCTGGCATGAGTGGGCTCTTGCTTCTTTTGCATGTCAGGTACCATCTAACTTTGTATAAAGATGTGAGGTTGAATTAAGAGTAAAATTGATAATATCTAAAGTAAAATTGTTGAACCAGTTTTTGAAAATAACAAATATTGAAGATTGATTAAAAAACAGAAACATAAAACATAGGCAATTAAAAAGAAGATAAATGCAAAAATAGTTAAAACATTTACACTCCAGAATATATCCAACATGAAAAAAAAAGTATTAGAATTAGGCTATTTGTTTCACAGGTAACAATTTATAGTTATGAGCATAGTAACCTGAAAAGTTCATAGCTTGATCAAGAAGAAAATAATAAATTTGGATGTTTAGACAATTAGCTAGGGTAGGATGAGATCTTTTCAGTACAATTGTTATGGTGACCTATCTACATTAGAATGAACTCTTCCTCCTTCATAAATACTAACCTGCAAGACTTCCTAAGCAGGAAGTCGGGACGCAGTGTAACCTGATAGTTCAGATGGACACTTCTATCTGCTGACTAATAACAAGTTTATTTTGTATATATGTTCTGCTATTTCAATACACTTGTTCAACCTACCTTCTTTCCGTGTCTTTCTTTCTGGCCCCTAAAAGGCCACAACAATCCAGTTAGAGAGTGACACAAATGTTTGGCTCAAGTTCAAAAGTTTTCATAAAACATTTGGTTGGATTTTAGAATGGACTCTTGAGGCTGCTTCCCCAATGACTACATTTCTTCAAGTCTCGGATCAACCATTACCTATTCTTCACTTCCTCATAAAAAAAAACAAACTATTGTTCTTTCTTTGTATGCACTTAGAACAAACTCATTTACTAACCCTCTATATTGAGTGGCTCTTGGGTCTCGTATTGGGAGAACAATAGTAAAAAAAAATAGTAGTAAAAGAAAAAAGCTAAAAACATGTATAGGACAAGTTCAAGCATGTTTGACAAGTTTTCATAAAACATTTGTTAACTTTATCGAAATCATTTCTGATTTACAAACTTCTCTGTTCTCTATACATTAACCAGATAACACTGGTGTGTCAACACAGGATGCTGTGTGGCTCAATCAAACAAGGTAATCCCCACTGAAAGACAAAGGCATGTGTGAGAAAGGATAGTCGTAAAGATGAAAGCTAAAAATAAGGTCAGTGAGTGCAGATGTGTTTTTCGTTTTTGACAGGCCAAGGGTTAAAGATTATCTGTCTGATAAGATTATGCCTAATATACCACTTTCTTCAGAACTTAGCCTAATGTTGAGATTTCTCAGCAACAGCCACTGATAAAGTTATATGTCTGGTTCTAAAACGCAGCATGAAATTGCAAATGACTGCTGAGGATAAAACTATAGACATTTCACTTTTCCCACACATCTGTATTAACATTGTGTGTGTGTGTGTGTGTGTGTGTGTATATATATATATATATATATATATAGTAGTGGTACTAAAATGTTCTCTGTTTGACCCACTTCAAAAAATTTAAATATAAGAGTGGATACTAAGGTCAACACAGTGGTAATAATTACTTTCATACTTGAACAGAATCTTCAGGACATGTAGGTTGGATAGTGGATCAATTATATTTACTAATCCTTTGATCATTATGTGTAGAAAGGTTGTTATTTTTGGTTTGTCTTATTCTACTGGTTATTGAATTGGCAGTAAATGGTTATTTTAAATTATTCTAATGGCTACTGAGTACAAATAATTATGGGCCTGAACATGATTATTTTATAGCTGTTGTATAGTGTTGTTGCTTACAATTTAAATCATTCTTAATTTTTATTAATAACTGTCATAAATTTTATATTCATTCATTAAATTTGTTAAGTATTATTATTGATAAATTTACTGAGTTGAGTTTTGTTTAAATTATATTACATTATCAAGTTGCATATATTTGCATTTTTCTTAGTGATACTTTACAAGATATTTATTTACAGTATTCACAGTAAAAGTTTGTTTTTATGCCTGCATTTTTATTTAGTAATTTGTGTTGGTATGAGAAAGTGAATAAGGCTATTTTCTCCACCAGACACAATTTACTGTTTTTAAAGTCATTGATGTAAACTGGTGCTGTTTTCCTTATATTCCATGATATTTTTGGGGTGTTTTTTTTTAAGTTCTTATTTAGAAAGAGTTGTGCTGCTTGTGTGTATAGTTTCTGTTTCCAATGTCCTCCATTTACTCCTATATATATATATATATATATATATATATATATATATATATATATTTTATATATGTTACCTACTGTTTTTACAGTAGCTTGGTATATTATATTGCTTTACAGGAAACTGCTGTTTAAGGGACATTCATGCTTTGCTCTGCAGTTAAATGTGGCTTGGGTCAGTGTGGTTGATTTTTTGGCTATATTTCTGTTTGGCCTTTTTATTATCAATGTCATGTAGATGTTCTTTAATACACTGCTGGTTAATGTCTTGTGGGAAGGGCTTGAGGGTTAGAAGTGTTTGTAGATGAGTTTAACCCTTCTCAAGTTTTAAATTTGGTGTTTTCTTTTTCCTAGACCTGTTGCCACCCATTTCTATAAAATTTAGTTTGTCCTGTTATTTACCCACATCTGGGGGCAGAAGCATTACATTCAAACCTTTTGTGAGGCTATTTCCACTTAAGTTAATGTAATGAACTTGACTGGAAGTTGAACTCTGCTCACCAATTCCACAATCCATACTTCTATCTATCTATTCTATTGGGCCTTCATTATATATGTGAGTGTGTGTGTGTGTATATATATATATATATATAAATTAAATTTCTGGCATACTACTGTTACTTTCATGCTTTTACACCTGACAGTGTAGCATGAAACAAATGGTAGGTGCTCAGTCACTGTGTGCCAGAAATTTAATTCATAATTTCATAAAGCTCTGCCATTCTAGCATGGAGCACTTTTTCTTTACGACCTGCATCCACAGCAGACTCATTTTAAGAGCTGCTTATTTCTATTATATATATAAAACAAAATCACATAGCATTCTTTAAGGGAATTTCAAAGGCAACATTTAGATAATATTACATCAATTTATTTAACCACATATGTACTCTTTTGTTCTATCTTTTGCCATCTTTGGGGTTGCTTCAAGATTCATTCCTCTCAGAACCTGGCATCTTTCTGAATGTTGAACTGGCTTAAGTGCTGTGTATCACACAAAATTGAAGCTATTCTCATTAAGAGAATATATTAGGGATTGAAATAAGTGATAATCTGGGTGTATAAGATCAACTATGTATGGCAGGTGTAGTAGGAAAGGAAAGCCAAGCTGTACCAATTTCTACCAGGTCTGCAAGCAAACAGTAAGTCTGTCATTGTCTTAATAGAAAACAACACCCTACCAATTAATCAATTCTGGACAATTTTCATCAATTACTGCAGTTAATCATTCCAACTGAGAGCAGCACTTCTCAGAATTCAATTTATAAGTTAGCAGCAGGAAATATTAATATGCAGTGTCCTCTCAATCTCACAGAATACACAGTATTATCATTTTCAAAAGCAGACCAGATTTTGACGTGGTTACCGTTAGTTCATTTTGTTTTCCTTTGGATATTTTTAGCCCAACATTTTTCATCATCTGTAATTGTATTATTTTTCAAAATGGACCATTTGTTTTGCATTTGCCCAGAGAATTGCAGATCTAAAGGCAGGACCTTAAATTTATTCAGCACCTAAACATTGTTGTGATTCATGTATCCAAGTCTTTTTATAATTATTTTTAACCAACATCATGGTTTCATCATTGTCAATGACTGCAGGTATTGATAAACAGGTGTTATAGTTGATAGTGGCTTGGAATGAGAGATCAGTGAGCTAAATTCAAATTGGGGAAAGCATGAGTATGGGCTAAATACTTGGAATGTATCTAGAAAAATCATTGTTATTCTCAAATAATTGTTTAATCTATTATTCCATTACAAAAGATGAATTATCATTAGACTCCCAAAAACATGTTCAAATAACTCACAAAGTGTTGATAAGGCATTAAAAACTGAAGCTCTTTCAGAATGTTCTCAGTCATTTCCACTTCTGAACAATTCTCTCAACTATGGCACCATCTCCTTAAATGGCAGACACTTGTTTGTACAGTCTTTATTTCTTCTTTCCCAGAAAAAAAAGTGCATGAAATAACAACCATGCCTTTAATTTTTCACCATTTTCACTTTTAATGCAAAAAAAATTTAAATTCACAATCCCCACATGAATCATGAAATGTGGCATTGAAATGACACTTTTCTGAATGTCATATTTATAAGAATAATTAAATTTTGGTCATATCTGAAAAGTAATCATGTATTCAAATGGAATACATACATATTAGGTTGGTGCAAAAATAATGACGTAATCATGTCGTTTTTTGACGTTAAAAATACATAAAAAGAACGACATTATTACGTCATTATTTTTGTACCAACCTAATACATACATACATACACACACACACACACACACACATATATATATATATATATATATAAGACAAAAGAAAAAACTATTCTTAGCCAATGCATTTAATCTTCTGAAGGACTTCATCAAGACAAATGTCCCTCAGAGAAAAAAACATGTTGACCAAGGATACTTTTTTCCTCTTGTCTTTTCATTCATTTTGTTCCTTTACAGATACATTTTATCTGAAAAGAATTTACTTATATTATTTGCTCTACTCTGTACTGAGAACTTTTTTAAGAATAGTGTTCTTGGTTACTGGAATTTTATTTTATCTATACCAACCTTGTATTTGAGTGTATATATATATATATATATATATATATATATATATATATACACACACACACACACACACATGTGTGTGTATATATATATATATAATGCTTGACTAAGCATCTTGATATAATATGTAATTTACGCTACTGTCATCAAACAAAGGTTAAGAAACTCATCTCTAAAATCACTATGAAAGAATTCCATCCACATCAGATATCTCCTTGTTGCTAACCTTGATAAACATCTACTTATCTCTGAATATTTATGTATGTCTATCTATGTATAGAGAGATTTAGTAGATACATACAAGCCACCACATTAAAAGCCAACCTATTCCACATGAAGTGTTAACAAAATATTTTTCTTAGTTTTTACCATCATTTCTAAAGATAATAATGTAGTATCTGTTGCCTAATTAAAATCATTGTCACATGTATTTCAATCTTAAAATTTGGGTGAAGGACAGTTTTTGATCCTGGGAACAATCATTAGTTCATCAAGTATAGGTATGGAAAAAATGAGAGAATCTGTGTTGCTATTAATAAACTCTGTTTTTTTGTTATTTCTTCTAAACCTTGCTCTACCATCCATTTACTTAAGTTCACTAAGAAGATTATGCATTGTTTTCTTCTCTTGACATCAATCTGTCCTGTATTATATTTCCAAGCCCTCTTTCCTTAGAACTTCATCATTGCTCACATGTTTCATCCATGGTGTCCTTAGTATCCTTCAGTAGAACTATATTTCTATAGCTTCAAGTCTCTTTTTCATCTTTGTCTAACATTCACTGCCATATTGGGGAAAAGATATAATGTAACAGTTCAGTAATCTTTTCTTCATTTCTAACAAAGTTTTTAGTTTTTTAATACTCTATCTAGCTTTTGGAATGCACTTTTGGCTATCCCAGTGAGCTTCTAGATTTCAGTGACATTGTGTAATCTAGGAAAAATAGGTATAGTCTTTCTGCTTTTGTATTACTTGCTCTGGTAGCATTCTGATTATAAAAATAATAATACTGTCTATGTTTCCATATATTAAATAAAGTTATACTGTTTTTGTGCTATTTCCAGTCTAATTCTAATATATATATATTTCATGTAGAAATGAGACAAAAGTTTTGTTCAGATATTATTCTACATCCTACTAACACACACACACATATATATATATATATATATATATATATATATTATATATATATAAGAAAGTAGGTAGATACAACAGTATCAGTATAAATATTTCTCACTGACCAATTTGATTGAATTGTGAGTTTGTCTTTCTTTTAAATAACAAAGAACTGCATTCTGATTTAAGTTAACTGAATTTTTTGGTAACTAACATTTGTTAGCAGATAAAAGGAAAATACCAAGTCACAGGGAACAGGCTTTTTGTTTGTTTTACATCGACAATGATCATTGTAAATCTACTATTAAATTAAGGGCTTTCCCAATCACTGGTTCCCATATGAAATCCATAGTTGAGCAATGTTGCACCTGGTTAGTATATAGACTGGTGATCACTTGGGAATAGCAGGTACTGTAAGCTTGTATAGTTTGTTGTGTAATGAATAATTGCTTGGAATTGGAGATCAGCAACCAACCTCCAATTCTCAGGGTTTGTTATTTTCATTTATGCAAATATACCCTTGGGAAAGGTATGAATTATATTCATGTTCATGGCTTACCACAATGTTCTATATTTTTATTATCCCTCCTAGACTCTGCCATCCATTTAAAATAGCTTCTCAGCTAGGATTACCTGTTGCTTTCCTCAATGTCATGTGAGTGTCAAAAGCTTTTTCCTCATAATGTGTTCCAGATTTTCCAACCTCCTCTTTCTGATTCTAAGTACGAGTCTCCTGTTTTATTACATTTTCTTTAAAACTTCATCATAGTTTTTATATTTCATCCATGATATTCTCAACATCCTTCTACAGAAGCACATCTCCTCTTCATCTGTGAGAAAATTAGCCTTTACTACCATAAGGGAGTATTGATATTACACAACAGTTCAGAACTCTTTTCTTAGTTCCCATTGAAATTTTTCTATTGTTTAATAACTTGTTAAGATTTTGGAAAGCATATTTTGCTATTTCAATGAGCTTACAGATTTCTGTATCCAATTTTCCCTTGTCTGTTTAAACAGAGTTCCTAACCATAGGACATGGATTGGTACCAGACTGCACAGAAAGAATGGAAATTTTTTCCATTTTATTCACTATAGTGGTCTTGTTTATTCTCTTTTGTTATATGAGTGACCAATACTTCCCTCCTCATCCTGGTGTGTTAGGACACTTCCCAGATAGTTAAACTGTTGTACTTGAAACAAAATACATCAATTAGCAACAGTTGTATCAAAATCATTGTTTAAATCTTTGCATATTTATAAATGTTATAACCTTCCAACTAAGCTGAAAATGGAAAGAAAACAGGTGTTAATACATTAAACTATTCTCCCCATGATACTTAATGTCCATAGGATATTTATGCTGTATAGAGAAATTAAATCTGTCTACGAGGCCATCAATTTTCAAGTTTTGCATTGAAAAACCTCTTGAGTCTGTAATATTGGGAAACAGTGGTCATCATTGTATTCTCTAGGCACAATAAATATCAGTCCAAGATCTTTGCCTTGTCATGAGCACAAGCTGAATTGAAAAATGGTCACAGATTCTAATTCATGAAACCATGTTAAATTTGTTTATCTGTGATTCCTGCCTTGATGCTGCACCGATCACAGCTATCATTATCTTTTTCTACTGAAATATATTCAACTTATGAATTAGATATTTGTCACCATTTATGCTCTATTATTTGATGATGGAACATTTGCTTTAAATATATATCCGATTATATTATAAAGATAGTAAAGTTTTTGAAAATTACAACATTTTCAGTTACTTCTGCAGTATTCATCAGTGCTTGATATTGAATAACATTTTTGAACATAGCTAAATTTCAAATCCAGCAGACTTTAATGACCCCAGTGAGAGAATCAAAAATCCTATGGTCATGACACCTGATAAAGATGTTTATTGTTCTTTTTTCTTCATTCTGGTCACTCTTGTTCTGGTCAGACGATGCCAACTATAAGTGGGGAGGTGTGTGGCTGTAAACTCTTTTCCACTATGTTTTATTAGTGAATAATCAGAGTATAAATGTGAAAATATAAGATGAAGAGTATTGAGTGATAATGAAATAATAATAATGACTACCATAATAATAAAAATGGGAACATGCCAGTAAGGGAGATATTATCTGCGACTTTAGTATGATAAGAATGATGAACATAATAACAATAATAATAAAAAAGAAAGGTAATCTTTATCTATAAAAACTAATGGCTGGCCACTCATATTCAAGGACACCTGTCTACTAGGGTGGCTAGCTAATCCCTATTGCAGACACTTGCTCAGGTGCATTTTGTGTTTCTTCAACTTGTTCAACACCCACAAAGCCCACCTGTAGTTTTACTGCAACTATAGTGAACAGGACTTAGCTACAGTTTCTGGGAGAGAAGTATGTTATCCAGTGTGATCAACAATCTGAACAATGTCAGCATGTTCAAACCCTCAGTCATGATAACATGTGACTTCATGCTAGCAGAGCCATTGATGGGCCCTAATGGTTTTATCTACACAGTTCCATTCACAGGGCTTGGGTCAACCTGTGGTATGGTTTTCAGGAACTTTTCAAAGGTGCCACATGCTAAGTTCACCTCCTCCAGACTGATGACATCAGGAAGTTACCTTCCTGACAATTTGACCATTGTGAGATTCAATTCAAACCTAGGTCACATGGTCAGAAAGCAGACATTCTAACCACTCAACTATGTGTCCAGTCTATAATATATATATATATAGGCAGCATATCTTCATTCAAACATGTCTCATTGAATAATATAGACATATTATTACTACTTACTTTATACTGATCCTTTTGATTTGTCTAATCAGTTTCTTGATGTTGAAATGAAATTGATCAAGGAAGTTGCTGCACATCTTTTTAACCCAAGTACTTTCAACCTTTTCTAAGATCATCTTCAGGTGTAAATTACAACAACAAACATTCTATTGTAACTGCAATAAAATCTACATTGTCATAGTGGAGGCAGTGGTGAGCAAACTGCAATCGCTTTTGTTTGAGCTGAAGAGAGATTGGTCTAAGTTCTCTATAAATTGTGTTAAGCACACACACACACACATATATATATATATATATATATATATATATATATATATATATATATACACACTTCAATATGTTTTTGCTATGTTTGTAATAAAATTGTGTGTGTCTCTCTCTCTCTCTCTCTATATATATATATATATATATATATATATACATACACACATGCCCATATATATATATATATATATATATATATATATATAGATATATGATAGGATGAGGAACAAAAAATATGAAACGTTTATAAATTTAAGATGTTTTACTTTTATTTAAATTTCATCAGAAATTGAAATATGGAAAAGGACAAAAATAAGATATTTTTTTTTATTTTTATGTTAAGTAAACCTTACATGTATTTGTCCTGCCATGCAAATGAGGCCTCCTGAATCAATGAAAAACAAACAACACAAAAACTAAAAAGAAAAGAATTCTCTTTCCTTCTCCATAATTCATTTTCTGATGAAGCATTAAATAAAAGTAAATCATGTTAAATATAGAAACATTACCTATTTGTTCCTCATCCTATCATTCTGTCAGATTCTAAGACATATTTGATCAAAATTCAGGTAAACTGTTGCCATTATATATTTTTTTTTATTTCACACAGGTATGTTGTGTTGCTTTTAATTTTTTTTTTTGTCCGATGTAGGAAAAGAGCACCATGATGCAATTTTTTGTCTGTTAGTTAAAGAGCACCATGATGCAATTCAATCCACCAGAAATTTGGAAACAATATGCTGTACTGATTTGTATTTGCACCAGAAGCTCAAATATAAATGTTTCAGTGTTTTGAGTGTCAGTCTGAGGACAGTGCAAAATATTTGGAAAGAGTTTGATGAATCTAATGGTGATTCTGAAGATGTTTGGAGTGATCCCTATTCATTTGCGCAGAGGGCCTCAGACCCAACATGGGGGCCTGCATCAAGTGCCTTGAGAAGGTATGGCCGCCCTGTACTAAGAGGGTGGTAGGTGGAAGACCCTATGTCTGGCAATAAACACTGCATTATGCCACACAAGCAAGGGAAAACCAGTCATGGCTGTCAGGCAATTTCTATAACCACATCAACCTAACTCTTCAGACTGCAAGCCCTTGATTATTATGTGTGGAGTGCAGTTGAGCAAGAGACCAACACAACTACTTGTAACACCAAAGATGAACTGAAGACAATGATTATGGCAACATTCACCAAATTAAACAAGGAGATTGTTCAAAAAAGATGCAGTAGATTCTAAAGTGGTTGAAGCCAATGGTGATTTTATTGAATAAATTTATTCTTTAGTATTTCAAGATATGTGTAATTTGGTAAATATATCTGTTAAAATGGAGATGCCAATGTTATTTTTATTTTTGCATAATTTTGGCTTTCCATAAGTTCCTATCCTTTGTATAGCAAGGTTTGTCATATCATTATCCTTCCTACTCCCTGTTCTGCCATTCATTTACACAAGCTTGTGAAGTAGCTTACTCCCTATCTCCCTCTACTCCTTTTGATTTCAGGCTTAGAGCCATACAAGCAGCATGGCCCGGTGTTGCCCGTGCTTGATTCAAAAATCGTACAACTAATACAGCAATTGCTATCACTTAACTTGAAATACCTTCCTTGATTTTAAAGGAGTGCCCTTTGCCATGCTGATGTTGCTAAATGCCTTACATCTTGCCTATCTCACACTGTGAATTATTTCTAAGCTCTATACTAAACATTAAATCCGTTACAAAAAAAGAACTAAACAAAATGAACACAAAATGATCAGCTTTAAAAAAGAACTCGTAACTGGAAAAACCAAATGAAAAAAGAATATTAACAACAAATACTTTTTCACACCCAACCCAGTTCTGCGGAATCAGAATCAACATTGAGTTTTAAGCAAGCAAATGAGCCAATTGGAGTAAAGTGCCATGCAGATTTAAATTTTTCCCACTTGTGACGAATGCAGCTATTGATATTTTTGCATGTTCGCATGCTAATTAACATTCTTGTCAGTCAGCTGTTGGCTCTGACGCTGGCCAATAGAATCTTCCCGCTTATTCGTGGCAGCCAGCTATAGGCTCTCACTCTGGCCAGTAGAAAATGGCTGCAAACTACATGAAAACTGGTGTAGAAGCATGAAAAAATCGATTATTTCAACTATCAATGAGAGTTGGAAAATCCAAAGTCGGTCTTGGCCTTTCCGCTAACTTGAAGCATGTGCATGTAAATTTTGGTGCAAATCCGTTGAAAATTGCAACTGTGCATTTGTTACACACACACACACACACATACACACACACATCCTGCCTTTTATAGATAGAGATCATGTTGAAACTTGGTCAGTACCTTGATGGGTGTCCACTTCAGAATATCAGGTGCTGTAAGCTTGGATGTGCAGGTGGTTTAATGTTATATGGCTTGGAATTTTTAAATGGAGAGCAGAGTTTTAATTCCAGTTGGGTTTGTTATAGTTACTTATGCACAAATACCTTTGAAAAAAGTAGCAATCTACCTGTTCTCTCCCTAGATATGGGTTAATTATCAGGATTTGTATCACTAAATCATTATTAACTCAAAAAAATTCTTACAATCTATAAATCTATTCTTACTTTAAAATAACCAGAAAAGTGTTGATAAGCCATAAAAAAATGAATGAATCAATCAAAAAAGCTTTTTGATTTTAGAATGTTCTGTGTGTATCAAATTGTTCAGCATCCAATGTCATGCAGATATTGCAGAAGAGTTCAACACTTTATTGTTTCGAATGAAATTTTGCTTTCTCTTTTACAACATTTAGATGACTACTTGATTTAAATCTCTTTTCCATGCAAGACAATTTGGGCTCCATTAGGATTATTTTGATGCCAGCAAATTAAGTTAATATTGATTATTTTTATCTGCTTATTTTTTTAATCCTCAAAATACACAAGATGCTCCAAAATTAATGCCTTCTATTGAATTCCATGGAAATTATAACAAACACAGGAAAGGGAGCACAATAGCACAATTGAAAAGACCAAGTTTTCAGTGATAAAACACCATTGTTCCACAACGCACCACTGGCTCTGTCTTTTCTCCAGTGTTGAACAAGAGCCTGGCTCCTGGGGTCATGAAAAATCTGTACCAGCAGGTAATACCATTTTCTTTTGTTTTTTTGTTAACTGAAACATCTGAGTCTATGCCTAACTGTGCTCAAATCCTGTTTGATCTCTGTAAACATACAAAAAGCATCAGTGAATATCAATTTATTTTTATTTTTCATGACAGACAGCATTTTGCCAGACTGCCACTAAGTTGCTCTATATTGAAAAAAAAAGGAGAAAAAAAACTTTTTTGGTTACTAGCAGAAAGATTTAGCCTCTCTCACTGTTTTTTTTTTTAAATTATTTCACCCCAAACATCCTGTATTTATGTATGCATCAGCTGTAGTACAGCAACCATTTATGTTCGACAGCCAGAATTTTAATGAATGATGGTAAAAATAAGAGGAGATAAAATATAAGAATTTTATAGATGACACTCAGAGTTGAACAATGTCAAAAACGACTGTATAACTAAGATTAATTGAAAAAAAATTACAGAAAATAATCAACTCAGAACGGTGCCTAGAAATTAAGTTTTCTTTTCTCACTTCTTCTATGTATCACGTTTCTTCAGGACGTTGGTGATCATGACTCTCCACAATTTCCTGTCCTTTGTAGCTCTTAATAAAGTTTGTTATTGTTATCTCTCTGAAATCCTGTTCTACCATCTATTGACTCAATCTTGGTAGGTAGGTCATGCATTGTTTTCTTCTATCCCTTTTTACTTCACTATGTTCTGTGAGTATCAAATTCTCCAAGCCCTCTTTCCTCATGAGCTCTATAAATTTTAACAGTTTTTTGATTCCATTTTCTCTAAAATGTCATTGTTCACATGTTCGGCTCATGATATTTTCATCATCCTTCTATCGAACCAAATTTCTGTTGTTTCAAGTCTTTTTTTTCGTCTATGAGAAGATTGTCCCGTATTCACTACCATATAGTAGGACAACTATTACATAACATTTCAGTAATCTTCACTTTGTTACTAATGAAATTTTCCCATTTCTTAATACTTTGCTTTTAGAAGGCATTTTTCACTACCAATGCACCTGATCTTCTTATTTTTTTTATTTAACAGGGAAAAGCTGTTAAAACCTGATTTTATCATTCAGTTTTTCTAAAGAAAATCATCTGAAAATGACACAAAATATAGCATCCCTTTTTCAGTGATCTCATTGGTCAAAAATCAAAATGTGACAATTCAAATTGCTATCTCTTTGGAACTTCTTTATGAAAAAAAAATGATAACTTCATTTCTGTAGGAAAAATAAGTAAGGTTGGGATTGTAATAAAAAAAAAATGAGAATAATATTCTAAATGTATAACATAAAAAATAAATTTTGACTGCTTTATTGCTTTTAACAAAGTTTAAAATTTATAAATGGAATAATAAACTTGACTTCAGATTGAAATCTTGTGGCAGTAAATACATATATATATATATATATATATATATACATTGTGTTCAGGGGTTATGCAAAGTAAATTTTTCATCTAATGTGTCAATAAATTGTGTTTTTTTTCAGACTTGGTGCTTCTTACAGATTAAATTATACTTTCAGACAAGTAAATATGGTGAATGAAAAAAAGTTGTATAGTAACATAGTTGTTTTTCTCAAAGTATATAAAAAGGTACAGTTTCAAGTGTTCAGTCTGATTAAGCAATCACCATATCAATCCTTAATATGGGTAAGAAAAAGGGTCTTACTGAAAACGATCATGATGAAATTACTTGCATGCTTGAAAGTGGTCTGTCAATGCTAGAAATTTCAAAAGAGTTCCATATAGACCACCGTACAATCAAAGCATTCATCTTAGGTGGTAAATCATGTAGAAAGACACCTAAACGATCACATTTGCAAAAGTTAACTCCTAGAGATCTTCATAAAATTAAATATGAAGTCTCAAAAAAAACGCATGAAACTAGTAAAAAAATATTTGAAAGCGCTAGAGTGCCCAAAGTTGGTAAAACTACCCATTGTGAGGTCCTCAACACCCTTGCCAAAGTGAAGAGTCCCATCAAGAGGCCCCCATTGAGCAAAGCAAACAAGATGAAAAGAGTTGAATGGGCACACAGTTACATGAAGATCAATTTTAGCAATGTGATTTTCACCGATGAGTGCCGTGCTACCCTTGATGGGCCTGATGAGTGGTCATCTGGATGGGTGTTAAATGGTCAATCAGCAGGAGTACGCATTCGTCGACAACAGGGTGGTGAAGGAGTGATGTTTTGGGCTGGGATCCGCGAAAATGAACTAATAGGCCCACAGAAAGTAGCCAAAGGGCTTAAGCTAAATTCAAATGCATATTGTAGGCTTTTGGAAGATGCCTTCCTGCCCTGGCTTGATGAACAACCAATTCAGAAAAGAAGATTGTTGATATTTCAGCAGGATAATGCTTTAGTGCATAGATCAAGAAGCACCACCAATTGGCTATCAGACCATGGGTTCAAAGGGTAAAACTTAATGGTATGGCCTCCAAACAGCCCTGATTTAAATCCAACAGAAAATTTGTGGTCTATAGTCAAGAGGCGGATTAATGCTGAAAACAAGCAATTCACCAGCTTAGAAGTCCTGTGGAAAGCAATTGTAAGTGCATGCCGATCAATCAAACCTTCTGTAATTGAAACATTGATGTCAGTAGTGGACAGACACCTCATAACGGTTTTGAAGAATGGAGGATGTCATGTTTGTTCGTAGCCGCATTAACAGACTTGTTTTGTTTTGTTTCGTTTAACATGCTATACATATGCATTATGTAATGTAGGACTTAGAACACACGATGTATTGTCATATGCACCCCAATTCAATTAATAAAATTTAGTATAAAATGTGTTTTTCCTGTTTTATTTTCCATTTGCATAATGAAAGTGAACACTAAATTAGGACTTAAGTTCATAAATCATTAAAAAGAAGCACGTTTTGTATATTTCGACAACTTAATGATTGACAAAATAATAAAATAGTATCAACAACCGTAGCTTTTATTCTTCCGAATATATTGCTTAACTTGGATACTTTTAAGGTAAAAAATAACTTTGCATAATCAAGCAGAATGCACTGTAGTTAGCCACTTTTATTCAAGGATACCCATCTCCTAGAGCAGCTAACCAATCCTTATTGCAGATGCTTGCTCAGGCATATTTGTGTTTGTTCAACACACACAGAGCCCACCTGTGGTTTATACTGCAATTATGCTGATCAGACAGACAAGTTTCTGGGACAGAGCATGTTATTTAGCATGATCAACACTGATCAAGGCCAGCACACACAAACCCTTGGTCATGATGACTCGTTACTTTGTTCTAGCACAACTATCATAAGCCCCCTGGGGTACCGTCTATCCAATTTCACTCACAAGGTTTGGGTCAACCCATGGCATGGTTTTCAGGCATTTTCCAAAGGTGCCACACGCTGGGATCCAGATAGCATCGGGAAGTCTCCTTCCTGACAAATTAATCATGATGAGATTCAAACCCGGGTCTCATGGTCAGAGAGCGAACGTTCTCATCACTTGGCCATGTTTATCACTTAGCTGATTGATATATGTATATATATTTTATGGTGATGCTCACCCTGTACAAGGCCCAGGAATCACTCTAAGTAGAGGGTTACAGAGTAAGATGTATAGTTTATGTTAATATGTGGGGAATATAAGAGGTAATGCTATACTTGAATAAGTTGTAGCGATTGGGGAAGACTTGGGAGTCAGTTCTACAGAGAAGGAGTTTTCAAGAAGAAGCTGTTTGAGTGAAACATATTGGGATAAGAAAGGTTGTGATTGGTCAAGATTACCATATTTTGATACCAATTCTTGATTCTGATTTTCTTTTAGAATAGAATGCACAGAACACAAATTTATTTTCAACGTAAAATTTGGTTTTCTCTGTCACCACAGAAATCCTGTCTATTTGTTAGCCTTGATGAAAGGCAAGTGTTTATAATAGTGGATGAATAGAATGAGATCTCTTATTTAATAACTGGCACCTTATGGCAAGATAATCAGAGCTTTTAAGTCACTTGCCAACATATTTGAATGTTTAACAGACATGATTCAGAGTGAGTTAGCAGCTTCATTATATCATTATATTCTCTCCTAGTTACTCATTTTTGCTACTGTTGGAAGTTTTAAAGTGATGTGTTTTTTTGTCATTTGGTAAAGCCTTTTGTGAGGAGGCCCCAACTTTATATATAATATGTGGGGGGGATATAATTTTTGAATTTGAAGATTATTTTTTAGAAATTTTTTTTTTGCTTTTCTCTTTTTTGAAAAAATAACATCTTCTATACCAAAAGATATCATACATGACATTACAAAGGGAAAATCAAATTTAAATATATATGTAATTATTTTTAAAAATTGCTGAAGCAAGCAAAATATAAGAAAAATGTAGCAAGACTCCCCATATCTCAACTGAAGAAAAATCAATTTAGTTTTAAATGATGAATTTTTTTCAGCTTTAACACTGAACATCAGTTGAACTTTTATTTTCTTTTTGTAAAAATAGAAAAATTTTCTCCCTTCATTTTATCTCTTAATTGATAATTCAATTAATAAATGCTTAAGCTTATCAAAGAAAATACAAGTAGAGAATAAAACATAACTTGTCATAACTTCAGTATATATATACATATATATACATATGGATTGATGAGAGTTTGTGACACTGGATTTCATGCTCTCTGTGATCATCAGACAAAAAATGCATATATATATATATATATATATATATATATATATATATATATATATATATATATATTCATATATATATATATATATATATATATATATTATTTATATTCATATATAGATATATATATATATATATATTATTTATATTCATATATAGATATATATATATATATATATATTATTTATATTCATATATAGATATATATATATATATATATATTATTTATATTCATATATAGATATATATATATATATATATATATATTATTTATATTCATATATAGATATATATATATATATATATTATTTATATTCAAATATAGATATATATATATATATATATATATATATTATTTATATTCATATATAGATATATATATATATATATATATATATTATTTATATTCATATATAGATATATATATATATATATATATATTATTTATATTCATATATATTATTTATATTCATATATATATTATTTATATTCATATATATATATTATTTATATTCATATATATATTATTTATATTCATATATATATATTATTTATATTCATATATATATATATATATTATTTATATTCATATATATATATGATGACTTTGTATTTCTAAAATGAGATGGCTGCCTACCAGAAAAAACAAAATGTCTTTGTGTGCAATTCAGTTTTGTTCCAATTTATTTGGTTAGCTTCTCACAAAGAAACAATTACTAAGCTTCTGTCTTCACTAAAATGCTCTCAATATTTTCATCTGAAATAATACAAATATAGATGAACTCACTTTCTCTTACCATTTGCTTTAAATGGATGTTTGGGTTATGTTGTACACATCAGCATGGAGAGTGGAATTGTTAGTACAAGTTCAAATTCTGTGTCAGTCAGTTGTGTTAAATTTTGCACAGATACCTTTGGGAAAAAGGCAGCAATCCTGCTCTCCTACCCCCAGCTATGTGTGTGAAATAGTAAGGTAGGCTGGGATCTCTATTCTTGGGTGGCAGTTAGCTGAAGAGAAATAAAATTAGGAATTCCAAACCATAGAGAATACAATGGGAAACAACTCCACTATCTTTCCCAAGAATGCATAGCATTTCACAGACAATAAAGAAAATCTTGGGAGACTCATAATTGCTTATATCTGGTAAGGACATGTAAAAGAAAAAATGCTTTGAGTTGTCTTGTCCCACCTTCACTTTAATAAATATTGTCTATGGAATGTGTCTTTTCATTGGTGTTCATCTTGTGTATAAATTAAGAAGAGGATTAGTGTTCAAATACAGAACCAAGCTTAGAGAAATCCAAAAGAGAAGGGATGGTAGATTTTTAAAAAATCATTTCACTCTAAGCAAGTCAACAGAACCACTAATATGTCTTAAAATAAGGTAGTATATAAATTCTTTGCTTATGTAGGTACATATATAAAATTATATGTTATAAAGTAAGGCAAGAGTGTGTTGAAATTGGAGGAAACACCTAATCAATTGCCTTCCCAAACACTATGGATGTAATAGGCAGAAAGGGGGGAAAAATTTGAGGTAACAAATGTAATATTGCCTGGGAAACCACAGCAACTTCAGGACCAAAAACACCCTACAGCACTGACTTCACATGACACCATGTCTTGCCAACTCCTGACTGCTGGTTTTCCCCCAGTTTTTATTAGCATGAGGCATGTTACAAAGATCAGGATCTTGACTAGCTGCAGAGAGGCTTGTATCTAGATAGCTAATATGGATGCACAAGTAGAATAATGGTTATCAGTACAAAAATGGAATCGGAAAGCTGAGTTCAATTTTCAGCTGAGTCTGCTGCAACCACTTCACAGAATTACCATTTGGAATAGTATGTTTTTTACTATTATTTCATCCAATACGATCTCCAAGAGACACTTAAGTTAGAGAGCCACTTAGTGAGTTTGTAAAGGAAGTGGAAGTATTATGAGGATGAGTAGGATAAATCTTAGTTGACATGGACTTAAAGAGACCAAGATTGTAGTTGTCAGGGAAGCATTATCTTGGGAGTTTGTTCCACAAAGTAACTCTGAGGAACAAGCACTCTGAGTGGAACTTAGTTGTTATCAAAAGAACATGAAGGTGATGGTTTGCTACCATGAACATGGTACTGTTTGTCCTAGATGTAAAGGTCTGAACTGGTGGAACTAACGAATGTAACTCCTCTGAACATCTGCCACAGTAACAGTGATAAAAGAGTGAAAAAACTGACAAAGTTTGGTCTGTGGGATAAAGGTTGCAGGGTGGAGAACAATTCATCACCCACAAGGTTGTGTAAGTGTTTTTGAATTCATTTAAGGTGGGACAGTGAGGATTGGGCAGCACCAGCCCAGATATAGCAGCAATACTCCATTCTTGGTCTGACCTAAATTCTTGTAAAAATAGAGCGTGGCATCCATTTCTTCTTTTCCAGTAAAATAGCAGAGTAGTTGCTGTGGAGACAGCAATGAGAAGTCAGTCCACTATATTAATCTTGACATAAAATTATATATATATATATAAAATCATCCCTATTCCCTTCATGCTCCTTTAATAAAGAGTAAGTTCTACTTGGACAACTTTTTTGCCCCAGAACTGTTTTTGTTCACTTCTGCTGCATTGAACACACAGCTCTTTGGGTCAACTCAGTTTTTTTGGATTACTTCAACCAAGGCATTTATCCACCAGGCCATGTGTCCAATGCAAACAAAAACTTGGAAAGTTGAGTTACTAAAAATGAAATTAACTAAAACTGAGATATCCAGAAAATATTTGGCACATGGAACTACAACAATCTACCTATAGATTTAAAAAAAGCGTTTGGTTCAAAATTTGTACTTTTATAACCTGAAGAAGGCTGGAGCGTACAATGGCTGAAACATTGTGAATATGACAATAAAGATTAGGAAAACTATCCAAATAATGTAAATAGTGTAAATATATTAAATTTATAGGAGTACATTTGTTAAAAAACAGAACTGATAGAAGGATTTCAAACATTCCAAATCTTCTGCTATTTTAATAATTGTAATGGTAACCGTTTCCTTATAAGGGAACATTTGAGAATGACTGACTGAACAGCCAGTGCTATTTTTAGTTGAAATTTTATAAAATCTTTCTATTGAAACAGTCTTCAGGAAAACAGATTTCTCAAGTCCAGTAGCTTTTATCATTCTTTCCAGAATTGATGGGGGTTTCCTTCCTAACCTTTTGTTTTAAGTAGTTTAGAAATATCAGCATTTTGTATATTTTCTCTTGCTGTGGGACTCATCACTTTTGTTGAGAGATGAGGACATTTTTTAGTAAATATTTATAGGCTCCTGGTACATTTGTCCCACAAACAATATTCGCAGACTCATGCACATCCGGGGCAAAATAAGATACAAAAACATGGAATTTAAACAAACAAATCTATAAATAAATGTATTAAAATGAAATGTTACAAAAAGAAAATTTAGAAAGGAAGTTAAAGTTGTGAAGAATTCAAATCAAATTTCAGTTTGTGTCTTTGAGATACTGACATGCTGAGAGAATGAGAAGAGAATGTTTTGTCACTTCTTTTCTTTTTATATGCCATGTCCCATAATTTTTTTTTGTGCCATAAATTTTGTCCCTCTGCCATCTCCCCCAGACCAGGTTCTGTCATCTACAGGTAAATCATGCATTGCTTTCCCTTGTCTCTCTATCCTTCTATTCGACCTGTGAGTATCAGATTTTCCAGGCCCTCCTTTCTCATTACGTGTCCCTGAATTTTCAGCTGCCTGTTCCTGATGTTAAGTACAAGACTCCTCCTTGTTTGCATCCTCTCCAAGACCTCATCGTAGCTCACACACTCAGTCCATGATATCCTTAGCATCCTTCTGTAGAACCATATCTCCATTGCCTCAAGTCTTTTCCTGTCACTAGCAAAGTGAAAAAGAAATGAGAAAGATGCTTTCAAATCTTGTTCTGCCTGTGATTATGGTCAGTGGGCAGTAATTCAATATCTTGCCAACTGTGATTATCATTGGGGTCTGGTTATCCTCACTCTTCACATTATATTTGATATCCATTTTAGTTGTTGAAAGTCCTCTTGTGATGTGGCTTCTGTTATTTGATACAATTCTTTGTTTTTTATTTGGTAGCATCAGTCCACAAAGTTTGAAGCAGTATGGTCCTCGCTAAAACCTACATGCTATTTTTAATCATTGATCTGAGAAAGTGGTTGCATACAGTTGTGAGTTTAGATATTTGTAAACAAGTTTGTCACCATGCATGACTTCCATATAGAATTCTTGATCTGATATGACTCAAGATTTTAGGTTAATTTTTTTTTGTAATAATTTTTTTCCAGCAAAACTACCACTAGTACCATCTATTCTATGTTCTGTTTTCTCCTATATGAACTGATTTATATATCAAGGTATTTGAAGTGTTTAGACTTTACAAGTTCACATCCTGAATTTTATTTTTGACTTCCAGAGATGTGTTGCTATTTTTTATCACCCATGGAAAATTCCAGAAATGTGTTAATAGTGATGGTAAATAGGTGACTGGGGACTGTTATAAATGTTCATCAGTTCTGTTTTCTAATGAAGCTACTCACATAGATGCCTTAACATTTTTTAGTGTGTGTGCATTATATATATATATATATATATATATATATATATATACTCTCATACACACACACACACATGCACACACACATATATATATATATATATATATACATACATACATACACACACACACAGATGTGTATATATATATATATATATATATATATATATATATATATATAGCACTGAGGTCAATGGATATTGGCTACCTGTTACCATTTACCTTTCAAATAATAAAATATGACTGTTACGACCTAGCCATTAGGATTATACAATAGACCTTCCTACTTTTAATGCACCATAAACCATCTTATATACATAAGCAACCTGGAACATATATGGCCTGAAGATTGCATTCAAACCTGAAACCGACTGTTGCCACTCAGTGTTGTTTTATATCTACATAAACTCTTTCCCTTATACTGAGCACATTTACACATAAATATAGCATACCTTAAAACTATATTTTTATCATATATATATAATTCCATATTCTGTTTCATGATATAATTACTGACAACATAGTAACTGAATTATATATTTGGCACTTTCCAATTTATTTTTCTCATCAGTGAGTTAGCACATAGTTTACCAGGAAGAAGGTTTTTATCTTTGTATATAATGACACTGTTTTCCTATTGGATGTCTTTTAAAAAGCACCAAATGCATGCTACCTTGAGTCTGCATTTCACAATGTAATAACAGATTTTTCCTTCTGCTTATTTTTTTGTTAATTTACAAGATGAAAGGACCAAGTAAAAAGTGCAACCATTTTGAATTACTTATCTGCTTGATTGAACACGTTGACTCATCCAGTAAAAAGTTTGTGGTAAGCAAAGGCAGCATTAAAATAATCGAACCCCACAAATATGAAGAAAACGAAACTGCTGAGAAAGAAGATTGTGATATTGAACATCATTTGTTAACTAACTACAAAGAATAGTATTCTATGAAATGGTGGAATTGGTTTTTGATTCCAGACCAAAAATGAAAGCCTTAGAATTCTCTTCTTGGTTATGTTAAGACATCAAACACTGGGATAAGTCTCCAGTGCCAAACAGATTGCTACCTTAATGGCTCTAATGGTTTTGCTTTTAAGCAATAGAATAAACCACAGCGCATTGATCTCTTCCTGCTCTTAACACTCGATCATTAAATGATAATGATTATCAGGGGAATGAACAGAAGATGAATGATCAGCCTTTGGTTCATGATGCACAAATAACTGGCAGACATGATCAGCTTTGGGATCTAATAAAGAAATGCACGTGAAGGCAAAATTCTTGGTACCCAGGGATGGAGAATATCTCAGGGAGATGTATGAGTAATTATTACTTATTCACTGATGGACTTGAATGTTATAATGATAGTTTTTAAATCTTAAAGAATTGAAAGCAAGAAAGGAACTTGTTCAGAAATTATGGCCAATTCAAGCAAATTCTACCTCCTGCATGTTGATAAATATAAAATTTGTATATATGTACAGAAATTTATAGAAGCTTATCGAGATGTATATACAGAAATACATGCATACACTGAAATATACAAAGTGAATATAATGTTATTATTAATTACTTTTGTCTCATTAACACCTTCACTGCTGCAGACATACCTATACATCTTTACAAAACTTACATTATGCATTGTAGGTGTAGATATATATTTTAAATATTTTCCTATAAGTCTATATAAAATTGACATTTCCTACTGTCAATGTTGTTGCAGAATTTATCATGTATCCAAGAATTTAATTTCTTTGCTGATCACTTCCTTTATGATGATGGTGTTGATGGCCACATTCACCACCAACTTGCATGTTCAGGGCTAGAAGCTTCGAGTTTCACCAAAACCTGCTCCTTTCATCCATTCCTAATCACTGTTTCGTTTTACAAGAGTTGGTTGAAGGTGAAAGAAAGTTACAGTAGAAAAAAAGTGTTGATCGCATGAATTTGTGTAAGGTGTACCTCAACTTGCCAGGAAGTGACCCACACACTTTACTGCATGACCTTCCTTTGTGGTACATCTGGAATGATACCTGCAGAATCCAGTTATGAAACTGCAATAGATTATCACTGACTCTGTTATAATTTTGAGTGGTGCCTTCTGTACCATGTCCATCAGGCATATCTCTCTTCATCTGCTTATTCAACCAGCAAGATCCTTTTTAATCATCATCTACATGTTCTACCATTGGGTCCTTGCAGTTGGTTGTACTTAGTTTGGGTCCTTGTCTAATATTATTGTCATTAAAGTAACATTTGATGACAAACTGTTTACTTCGATATTCAGTGTAAAATATATATGTATGTCTATAGCTTTGATGGTTACTTATCCCCATGGTGAAGGGGTTTGGATGGTCCAAAGACTGAGAAGAAAGCTGTCAGGAGTTATAAACCAAGATGGTGTAGCCCACTGGAAATTGCCAGCAGCCTCTTTATAGACATTTATTTCCAGTAAATGGCAAGTTCATGTGTATTCCAAAAGAGGCAACAATGCTATATTCTGCAGCAGACTATTGTTCTATATAATGGCACAGTATTCATGTTTTAAAATACAAGTGTAAGTCAGAAATTATCCAAACTTTTGCCATAATATTTCTTTACCTTTGTCACACTACCATTCTGCTCATGTGTACTTATAGTTGGTACAATTGTGGTCACATGATCAAAGTTTAAACTTGATCATGTGAGTTTTCTTGCAGCTGTTAGAATATGGCTGTTCTGCTAGCAGTCTGCATCAAGGAGGAAGAAAGAGCATTCAATCAGAATTGGTGCAGGATTACGCTTTGCTCAATGGTGATGAAATATTACTAGCTTTATTTAGGATGTATTAAATGATACCAACCACCTTCTCCCTCATTAAACTGTCAGAGTTAGATCAGTGGAGAGATCAACTGCCAGGCACTGATCAAATCTGGTGGTTCATCTACACCCTATGGTTATTCTGTTTGTTTGAATTAAAAGAAAAGATAAAATATAAGTCACATCAGTGACTGAGTCTAGGGAAGTCTGCTACAAGTAAACTGGTGTCAGATTCACAAGCAATAACTAATGTGAATGCATGATAAGATGCAAACCAGATCAATGATCAGTGAGATTTCATTACAACCACATATATATGGACACATGGTTGAGTGGTTGCAGTATTGTCAATCCAACCCTGAGATCTGGTATCTGTCTATATTTCTGAGATGAGGTATTATGTACAGACTATTGTCCTCATCTTTGTTGCGTCCTGGGTATGAGGATAAACTACATCCACATCCTGGGTAAGATGCTAAACAACGTCCAACATCAAGGCCTCTGATGAGGAGGTGTTGAGGAGTGTGGAACCACCTCTTAATTGATGGTGTTCCTAGGTCCATCCTGATGTGGGGTGGCAGCACCTGTTAGGGTCCCAGCTATAGGCAAATAGTTAACACCCAGACTATATCCATGTCCTGGGTATGATGATAAACTACATCTGCATCCTGGGTATGACAATAAACTACATCCATGTCCTGGGTAAGAAAATAAATTCCAAAAGCAAGGTCTCTGATAATGTTTTTGAAAAAATAATGTTGCCAGCTGTAACTTTTTGAAAAAAAAATATTACCGGCTATACGTTTTCGAAAAAAAAATATTACCGGCTATACGTTTTCGAAAAAAAATACTACCATCTATATGTTTTTGAAAAAAAAATTACCAGCTATATGTTTTTGAAAAAAAAAATATTACTAGCTATATGTTTTTGAAAAAAAAAATATTACCTGCTGTACATTTTGGGAAAAAATATTACCAGCTATATGTTTTTGAAAAACAATATTATCATTTATACGTTTTTGAAAAAAATATTACCATCTATAGAATTTTGAGGAAAAAAAATATTAACAGAAATAGATTTTTGACAAAACAAAAATATTACCAAGAAAAAAAAAGTTGTCAGCATTAAATGACCCATTAAGGTTGATATGCTGTAAAGCAAAAAAAAAAACAAACAAACAAACCACTCATCTTTGTTGCCATATTTATCACAACATTTCGGCCGGTGTACACTCTGGCCTTCTTCAGGTGGTTGGAATGTTGAACTAAACCCTTTATTTCACTCGCTAGGTAGATTGTTCTAATTCTAAACATAGCATGTGGAACTAGAACAGTCTACCCCAGCGAGCGGAATAAAGGATTCAGTTTGACATTCCAACCACCAGAAGAAGGCCGAAGTATACAATGGCCAAAATATTGTGATAAATATGGCATCAAGATGAGGACAATAGTCCGAATAATGTAAATAGTGTACCTGAGATCACCATGATCAATTTGTCAAAGAGATGATTTTTTTGAAAATATTGGTTGGGTCAGCTGATCTCACCATGTGGCTCCATTGGGAATTGCTTGAAAACCATACCACACATTAACCCAAGCCTTGTGCATGAAATTGGGTAAACAAAACTGTTGAGAAGAATTTGATGGTTATGTCACAAGTCGTCATGACCAAGAAAAATATAAGATCTGCTCAACATAGATGCAATATGAACCACAAGTTGGCTCTCTGAATTTGTGCCTGAGGAGGTGTCTACAACAGGGATTAGCTAGTTACTTTGCAAATGATCATACTTTGAAACTAGTGACTACTATTATTTATATTAATACATATCATCCAAATCTATTATAATAATAATAATAATAATATTATGTGTAGCAACCCAGACATATATATTCATAAGAGATGGTCAACATCAACCATCTTCTTCAGGGTAACAACAACCCAACAAGAATAACATCAACTTCTGCAGACTGATAGACAAGGGTGATGCAGAAAATTGGAACACTTCCAAAGTCTGTCTTCCACATGTCAAAGGTATGCTGGAAATAATTCAAAAGATCTACAGTAAAGAAAAAATCAGGTCAGACTTTTTAAAAAATTCTCTGCAAGTCAAACCTAACACAGATAAGAACATGACTTTGCATCTGTGGTAAACAATACAAACGAGAAACCATTCAGCCCCTAAAAGTGAAGTTGGAAGAAAACTGAAATGTCATAATTAGAGGTTAGACATTGAAATCGGCCATGAATGGTCATGCATGAGGGCAGGAATGGATTAACCCTTAAATAAAATAAGCACATGCTTAGGACATCAAGGGAAGACATTGTTGGAGACATCTAAAGAAATAAGTCAAACACAATATTTGAATCTGCTGGGCAGAATTACAATCAGGGTGACGACTGATTCACCACAAATCTCTATTACGATTCTGATTAGTTAATTGGGAAATAGACTAAGAGAGATAATTTGGTTTGTATTTACTCAGTGCGTCTGATATCTCATCATAGGACAACCATGGTCTTAAACTAGCCTTGATGGTTGGTAAAGAATGCTTAGCCCTATGAAATGAAGCAAAAATTAGAGACAGAAGAACACTGGATAATCAAATATCTGAATGAACCAGTTCATATGTTAGGATAAGACACCTGTTCATTAGGCCTAGTGTAGATATAAATACAATATGGGAGCTATTGAAAAAGAGGGAACACCATGTGCTATAAATACTAGCAACTAATTAAACTGAGAAATGGCAAAAATACATAGTCACAGAAAAACAGTACAAAAATAAGAGAAATGGTTGCAAAAGGAGCCAAGCATGACAAGGCTGCAGTAGCAGGCAAGGCAACAATTGTTTTAAGACTTCAAGTTCTAGTTTCAGGATTATCAATCAAATTGATTGATTGATCTGATCTGGTCATATCAAGTTGAGCCATAGAATAGCAATAAAAAAAAAAATTCCTGTAATTAGAAGTCAGTGAGTTAGCATTTTATCCTTAAAAAAATAGTTTTCATCTTTTCACATTGAATATATACCAAATGCTCATACTGATGGATCAGGCAAAATTGGCTAACAGCATCAAGTAAATAAAGTGTGGTTCAGTTTTTGTAATATTCATTAACTTTGCTTTCTTGAATATAGTTGAATATTTGATTTGATTATGTTAACCAAATTATTATATCCCCTGAAATTAGTGAACTGAGTTTTCTAGAGCAATTTACGTTATGGTTCATGTAATGGTAATCAGTGAGCCAATTTCAAATTTCTTTTCAGTTTTTTGAGCTCACTTTCACTCAAAAGCTCTTGGGAAAGGCTTAAATTCACCTCTGCTCTCCTCAGCTATAAGTTAAATAGTAGTGTAGACTGGGCTATCTAACCTAGGCTAGCAGCTGATTCTAGGAAGATTACACTGAATTTAAAATGATAGAGAGGTAACAGAAACACCATCTTCTACTTTTATCTATCTACCTACCTATCTATTTATTTATCTATGTATATAAAATTATGTGACCTCTGTTAGTCCGTCCATCACATCCTCTAAAATAGCCATATACTGACCAATCAAAAACAAATTTTGGAGAGAAGTGCAAACAGTTAAGGGAGTATAAAGCAAAGTGTACCTTAGTACATAATCTTTAATGAAAAAAATTAAAAGTTCTATTATTTAACATTTAAAAACAATTTAATGATAAAAATAACAAATACTTATTTAATAAAAATGTCATATTGTTTTTTTGTATATCTTTTCTTTAAAATTTGATATTTTATTGATTGGTTTCCGAAATTGAACAAAACAGAGTTTGTAAAAATTGACAAAAAATGTTAATCTTAACCATACACTTGTTTTTGGGTTTTTTTTTTTTTTTTAAATCTTCAACAATATTAAATTCTATGAGGATTTCAACATGCATCAGCATGTTACAAAATATTCTAGTTCCCAAAAAGTCATGAAAATTTAGAGATAAAGAAAGAGAGATGGCAATCATTAGTTATCTCCTGAAATAACATAACATTTTTTTTTTCTACATAGAAAGATGAACTAGAGTTATACAGTAATAAATAGTGTGTTATTAGATGAGCAGAGTTATCTCTTCTTTTCTTCTTTTTGGTGCCATATTGCTTTAGATCAATGGGTTAGCATAGCTCTAAATAATTTCCTGTCTTTCATTTCTCAGGTTACTTTTGATTATTTACCATCCCTCTTTGTCCTTGTTCTATCATTCATTTACATTTAGCAGTACCTAAGAAGGAAGCTACACTTAAGAAGAAATGTTACTCATTGTTTCTTTCTGCTTCTCTTGACTTCAGTATGTCTTGTGAATGTCAGATTCTCCAGGCCCTCTTTTCAACTTACAGATTATAAGCATAATTGTCATTTTAGTTGCTATTTTTACTTCTTTTATGCACCAGGCCCTGATCTTGACTCCCACGAATTTCCTGACATTCCTATTACCTGTTCCGCTATGCATTTACACAAGCTTTTCAGGCAGATTATTTACTGCTTTCCTTTCTTCCTCTTGGTCTCTTTAGGTGTTGTGAGTTTCAAATTCTCTAACCCATCTTTTCTCATTATCTATTCTAAGTATCAGCATCTTTATTATTTCCATTTTCCTTAAAATTTCCTCATTGCTTACATGCTCATGGGTTTTTCAGTATCCTTACATAGAACTACATCTGTTGCTTCAAGTCTTCATTTCATTTGTGAGGAATTTGTCCAGCATTCACTGTATCCTTTTTATTTCTATTTTCCTTAGCATTTCCTTGTTGCTTACATGCTCAGTCCATGGGATTCTCAACATCCTTACATAGAACTGCATCTGTTGTCTCATGTCTTCTCTTCATCTGTGAGGAAATTGCACTGTATTCAATGGCATATTGGAGGATTGTTATTATATAGCATTTCAGTACTCTTTCCTTTGTTTCTAATGAAATTTTCCTGTCTCTTAATATTTTGCTTTGCTTTTGGAAGGCATATTTATCACAATGTGGCATAAGGACACATGGCACAGTGGATAAAGGCGTTGGTTAAATTCAGTGACAGGACTCAAAGTGTTATGAGTTCAATACCTGGTTAAAGCAGTGGAGAACTTGGAGAGGGGAATTAACAGGTGATAACTGATAGCTGTTAGACATGTCATGTGGAACTAGAACAGTCTCCCCCAGCGAGCGAAATAAAGGTTTCAGTTTGACATTCCAAACACGTGAAGAAGGCTGGAGTGTACATCAGCCAAAATGTTGTGATAAATATGGTGACAAATATGAGAACAATAGTCCAAATAATGCAAATAATGTATTTTTGTACTTTGAGTTTGGTATCTTCATTTTAAAACATTCAATCATTGATGCATCAACAGTCAGTTCACAGGAGATGGTGTCTCAACAAAATCACCATGGCAAAGATTAATAAGAAACCACTCTGCTGTCACCCGAACCCAAAAATTGTTGCAAGGCACCAACTAAATACTTTTACGACTCATCCATATTTGGAAAGACATTAATATAGTTCTTAGCTCATTCTTCTTTCTACATTAGCACAGACAAATCAACATAGATTTATATATTTAATAGACTTCGACTGTTAAAGTATTTAATTAATGAGCTATTAATTGCCAAGGTAATTTTTACAAAGTGCATATACTTACAGGTTGCAATGAGTAAATTGTGAACATTTTATAAATTTTTAATTTCATTGATGCACGTTGTTTGTTTTTGATTTTTTGTTGGCTGCACAGTATAGTAGGGTCAGTTAGGCACCATGCCATAATACACTCTGCCAGAAATTTGGAAATGGCATGCTGTACAGCTTGGTATTTGCACTGGAAGTGTCAATATGAACATTTCAGTGTGTTCGGGTGTACATTTGAGGATAGAGCAGAGGATTTGGAAAGATTTGGATGAATCGAATGGTGATTGCAAAGATGTTTGGAGTAATCACTAATGATGGTGACATTATGCCTCTATTTATCGTCCTACAAGGCCTCAGACTCAGTACAGAGGCCTACATGAAATGCCTCAAAGAGGTAGTTTTACCCTGGATCAAGAGGGTGGCTGCTGGAAGAACCCATGTTTGGCAACAGGACTCTGCACCATGCCACACAAGCTGGAGAACCCAGTCATAGCTGTCAGACAATTTCTGCAAACACATTACTCCTTACATCTGGCCACCTAACTCCCTAGACTACAACCTCCTTGATTAATATTTTAGGGGCACAGTTGAGCAAGAGACCAACAAAACTCCTTATACCACTAAAGATGAACTGAATGCAAGGATTATAGCAACATTCACCAACTCAGTCAATGAGACTGTCCAGAAGAGTTGCAGGAGATTCTGAAGTTGTCTGGCCATTTTATTGAATAAATTTACTTTCATATTTCAGGATATTTTTGTGTAATTTTGGTAAATGCATCTGTCAAAATGAGATGTCAATATTATTTTTATTTTTGTGCAATTTACTTGGCAATTTATCCATCACAACCTTTATACATATTGTTGTAGCATGCCTACAGACGATAATGGGTATATCTCCATTCCCATAAATACTATGTATGTTTGTCTGCAGTTGGAGATTTGTCTCCAGCCGTGCTGATCAAATGTCAAAGGGCAGAGTATCATCTTGGGGAAATAACTATCTGATTCCATTTCATACAGAGTCTATGGAGAATTTTTGGCAGAGCCTATGGGTTCAGATACCTCAAATTAAATTCGACCTAATGCCACATCTAACCGTATGGGGCAGTTGGCAGATATCCTGCAGTTGGAGATTCATTGTGGAATTCACTTGACTCACTTCTAGCAGTTGACTACTACTTCTATACGCTGCTGGTGAATCTTATATGTGTTGTTCTTGTCCTAAATATTATCGTTCATTACCAACCTTTGTGTGATTATTCTATTCAGTAACCTTCCCTAGGTTACAACATTTTGGCGACAAATTACGAAACATACTTATCTATATATAAATATATTTATTTGTATCTCTGTGTTAATAAAATATAGAATCCAAATGAAAGCTTGATTAATTAAACAAGGTGGAAAACTGTTTTATTGGCTATGCATTTTGCTTTCATTAGATAGGCTTCTTTAGATCACAATGAAAGAAATTGTTGTCACTTCTTTAATATTAAATTGTTAATACCTGTTTGTTGAATAGGCATCTTTCAGTAAGAATGAATGAAGGGAAACTATAATTTTTTGTTTTATTTTACTTTTTTGTACTAAAGTTCCTAATCTCTGCCAGACTTTACATTAGTCCCCTCCAAGCAAATGCAGGTGGGGATCTACTTGGAGTGGGCTAATTTCAAGTCAAACATAGATTGGTAATATTAATACAAAAAAAAAAAATCACAGTTTCTTTTTTCATTCTGACTAAAAGGCTCCTACATAACAAACAGATATTAATGATTTAATATTAAAACACACATTTCTTTCATTCTGATCTGAAGAAGCCTATCTAATGAATGCAAAACATGCGGTCAGTAAGACAATTTTCTACTTTGTCTGATTTATCAAACTGATATTTGTATTCTATTTTATTATATATATATATATTTTCTAAAAGGTACTCAAATATATATGCTTATGTAAGTGTAAATGTTTAAACACACACACACAAATATAAACATCTAAATACAAATATTTATGTACACATGGGTACACACACACACACACACACACACACACACTTTTTAAAGGCCCAAGTATAACTACTAAAATACATATATGTAAAATAAATGATAAAAAACACAGTTGAAATGTTTGCACAGATAAATAAAATCTGCATTTGACCTTAGCAATGTTTCTTTTGTAAAAGTTTCTTCAACTGGAAAGTTAAATAAAGATATTTTTTTTTGATTTTTTTTTTTTTTTTTTTTTTTTAAAGGAAAGAAAAAATGAATGAAATGATGCAGGAATAAATTTAGCATCATCAACATTAGTTCATTTCCAGCAAGCCGCTTTTTGGGGTCCTTCTTAAGTTTTATCCCGATTTAATTCAAGGAGTACTTTTCCTATAACATCAAAACAAAGAGAAATAGATTAAAAAGGAAAAGGAAAAAAATAGATGCCTTCCAAACACAGAGACAATAGAAAAAGATACTCTTAAAGTAAAAGATGAAAAAACATTTTTTTTTTTAAATCTGTAAAGTAAAAAAAAAAAAAAAATGGCAGATTATTTATAGTGACATTAATGTGCACACAGACACACAGACACATACACACATATAATATTCAGAATTGTGAATGTGTGTTTGTATGCTTGAGATAAGTAAAGTTGGTAGTAGAATTGTTTCCCTAACTGTAGGATTTAAAAATGAAAAGATTTGGCTAGTACAGGAAAGTTTTAAGATTGCTCAAAAAAATAAAATCTTTTGAATTTATTCATGCCTGAATGAACACCAAGCACACAACGGATGAGACGGAAATTCTCATTTATTAGATGACAGACATTCCGATCAAAGAAAGCAGCTACCAAATTCTTCCAACCTTCATATTTAAATCCAAATTCTTGTGTAGGGATGATACAGTTTATTCTTTGCTCTTTCTGATTTTCCTCTGTGTTTTAGAAAATGAAATTTGATGAATCAAAAAGCATAGAGAGTAATATATTGTCAACAAGTACAAGAACATATTGGCAGAAATATTAATCATTTCTTTCAATATCACTCAGTGTTTTCACATTACTTGTAATAGATGCAAAAGAAAAGAACACTGACAGAAGGCAACACATGAGAACTATGTCTAATCATGATAAATTTTGTCATCTTAAGGTATTTTGCCTTCATTTCTCAGTCAAATTTTATGATTGGACAACTGATTGGTTACAAAAAGAGGCGTTAAAATATTTATAATTTTTTGTATTGAAGGATGAGAGATATAGAAATTTGAGTGAAAAGAGACATTGTTTTAAATTGAGAATGCTTTAGTGAGCTTACTGATGTGGGGATTATCCTACCTTAATTACCAAGATTCCCACTAGGTAATGTTCTATTCAAAGCTATAAATTAAACTGACATAAACTTTACTTTTCTCTTATAGTAACATCTTCATTGTTGTTAGCACTCACTCACATCCAGGCATTAGGATCTTCATCCTCTCTCTTTATTCCCTTTCTCCTTTTTGGTGTGGGTGATGGAGATGTTTTTGAAGGGCCAGCCTATGCCTGAAGAGACATGAGCAGGAGTCACAGAGAAGTATATGTGGTGGACATGGCTGAATAAAACCCTCATGTTGATGGTTGGATTCAAAAGTCTCTGTACCCCCTCAGATGGTCCTACACCAGGAAAATTGATTTGCAGAAATGGTTTCCTTAATGGTTGGCATGTTGGGGATGTTTTCAACTAATGTTTGAAGAGTTGTTTTGGGCCTCTCTGTAGCCTCTTCCAACTAACGAGTTCTCCAAACAGGATGATACGTGGGAGTCGAGTGGAACACATTCTGGACATGTTACCTGTCCAGCAGAGGCAATGTTAAAGGATAGTAATCTTGATACTGAAGAGATATGTCCAAGAGAGGACCTCATTGTTAATGATGTGGCCCTTCTAGCTGATGTGAAGGATTCTTCAGTGCTCTGTTTGCTGGAACTGTTCTAAATGTATGATACCCCAATGATACAAAGTCCAGGCCTTGTGATAGGCTGAAATGGAAAACATTCTAAGCAAATAAATTCAACAGGTTTTAAAACAATAAAAATATTTTTATTGTTTTAAAACCTGTTGAATTTATTTAATTCAAGCAAAAATTAAAAATCCTTGAAACCCTATATGAGAGAGTTAAAGCCCAAAATAAAGTCAACTATGATTATAGCAACAAAGTCCTTAAACACTTATGAGAAAAAAAATATTATATATGTATGAACAAAAACAAAAAAAAAAATTACTCACCTTACACTCAAAAGAACATATGAACTTTGATATCTAGAATGCTGCATGAACAGTAAAAATACAGTTGACATGTTTTAAATTTACAGAAACACACTCACAGACAACTTAACTCCTTAAAGAAGGTCTCAGATAAGATTGAAATAAAACAATTCAAAAGAAAATTTTGGTATTTTTCTTACTCAGTTTTCTAAATCTACCAAAAAATTAATCTGTGAACTTCAAAGGATCACAACAAAAACTAATTGACATATGTCCAGAATATTTAACCAAACCTGTTTGAATGAAAATATGCTGCCTAAATATACACAAATATAATTCAATATATGATCTGATTTTATGGCTTATCAAGCCTTTGTGGATTATTTAAAGCTCAAATATATTTTGTATTCTAGGAAATTGCTGATAATGTCACAACACACAGATGATTTTAATTCACATATTTATATAAATAACAATACTGCTAAAAAACACAAAATTATATTTATGTGTATAATAAGAACTCAAAAAAAGGAATGAAAACAAATATGTACTAAACCAGTGGTTGTGTAAAATTAAGCAGTTGACGTGTTCAGGGATTAAGCATTGTGATTTTATTAAAATCATGGTCTTCCCACCCTCGTGTATGCTTGCAAGGCCTGGACTTTGTATCATTGGGGTATCATACATTTAGAACAGACTTGTAATCAATAACAACTTCACCTATTACGATCCTGTAGTAACTGCCTGCTACATTGTCAGATTTTAATATACTGGCCAATGTTTTCATGATAATGTTGATATTAACAAACCTATGGGAGTTTCAATTCATGTCCTCTTATTAAAAATATTGAAAACTTGATTTGGGCATGTCAGGTTTTATAATTGAAACAAATGCAAATAAATCCAAAAAGGATTTACTAACATTGGTGTAAAGAATATTTGTCTGTGGATATTGATCTAAGGGACACCTGTCTAAAGAATATTGGTCTAAGGAGTACTCAGTTAAAGACATTGGTCTAAGGAGGACTCAGTTAAGGACATTGGTCTAAGGAGTACTCTGTTAAGGACATTGGTCTATGAAATACCCATCTAATGACCTTTGGTCTATAATAATATTTTTTTAATAAATTAACACTTTATTCATGTACAAAATACTCTATTTTAATGATATGCTCTATACTGCTGAATGGGGCAGACCAGGTTCTGTAGCCTTGGATGGCAACTGGTCTACCGCAGAAAGAAATGGCAACCTACTGCAGGAAATAATCTGCCTCATCAGTCATGTGTCAAAAGATACATGATCACTTATGCATATATCACGCATAGCACATAACTGACTGATATTGCAGAATAATATTTAAAACACTCATGGCAACATTAATTACCGATGATATCTGAGGTTTATAAGCCTTCATTGCCATGCATTGTTTGTATATTAATACAACCCACATTAGGCCATAATTCATTAGATGAATATTTCTTAGATGTATATTCTATAGATGAGTGTTCCTTAGACCAATATTAACTTAGACCAGTGTCCTTTGGATGAATGTTCTGGACCCCATCCAAAAGATATAGGCCACAGTAGCATATATTTGATTAATATAATTGGAACAGATTAATTCATCATTTGCTTTATTTATTATTAACCTCACTCTAACAACAACCTCATTTTTGGCTCTACCTTGAGTGGTTTTTGGGTCTTGTATCAGGTGAAAAAACATAAAAGAAAGACAAAATAAATTATCATTTCATTATTTGCATAGTAATATGGGTTCCCTAACATAATACAACCTTCATCAATCATTTATTTTGTAAATTTTCCGATTGCTTGTTTTTTGTTTTTTTTAAGCATTACGCACTGAGCAAGGCATGAAGCCATTAGGATGCAGGGGGTTGCAGAAGATTTGGATCGAGAGCAGATAGGAGTGATAGAAGAAAGGATGAGGAGAGGGATAGTGGATAGATCAAGGTAACTGGAGATGTTGATTGACATTACATTTGAATAGTTGGAGATTATAGCTCTCAGGGAAACAGTAATTGGGAAGGGTGTTCCACAGGCGAGAGGTGCGAGGTATGAAGCCAGTGGAGTAGAAGAGACGGCTACATTTAAAAGTTTCTACAGTGTAAGGGTGATGCCTTGTAGGGCGCTTGAATTCATGGAGTCTGGGAACCAGTGAAAGCAGCTCATCGGAGCAATTACCATGAAAGTATTTGCAGAAAAGACAGAGAGAGGCAACGGCACGTCTGTAAGAGAGTGACTGTAGACGAGATGCCAGATCAGGGCCAATTATATTACATATCCTTCTCGGTTGAAATTTACATTGTCCGTTGTAGTTTCATTATTCCCCATTGATCTTTGAATGTAATTTTCCATTGTCATATGCATTACTTTTCATGGCAAACCTCAAGATTTCTACTGGATTAATGCCTGGAGTAGTTGGGTGCCATTCTGTTGGTTTGTTGTCTTTAGAACTTTGTCTTCAATCTGTCATGTGAGCTTCAAATACCTAGAAATTTCAACTATCTCTTCTTGATGTTAAGTATAAACATCCTTTTTGTTTTTACTATCTCTAGAACTTCATCATTGCTCACATGTTTGGTCCATGTTATTCTCAGCATTCTTTTGTAGAGCCAGTGTGGAAAAAAATACCTCATCCAAGAACTTAGAAATTTCTCTGTGCTTATCTTGATGCGATAATGAATTTTGAATGAACCTGTAATTTTACTGATGAGAATACTAGCCCAAACATTGTTCTACCTCCCCACTGTTGACTTCTAATGTTAGTTCACTTTTTCCTTGAAAGTCCAAACTTCTAATTCGAACATCAGGTTCATCCATAAAAATTACTTTTGAGAAATCAGTTTTCATGTACTTCTTCACTCAACATAATTCTCCTTGAGACGATTAGCTAATGGTCTTACGTTTCCTGAATCTTTTCTTGTGTTTGTACTAACATTAGTCTCTTTAAATATTTTCTTTCTTGATCAATCCATTTTTCTGTTATTGTGACATTCTTTGCCATTTTCTTTTGTTTGGATCTTGTCAGTGTTTCATTTCTTTTATTACATTTTTTTTTTTTTTTTAGCAATGTCCAACTTTGTTCCCATCACTCAATGATTTGTCATTATCTTGTTTTGTTTTGTTTTCTGTTTTCTTTGTTTATTTTCAGGCTTTTGAGGTTATATTTTTCTTGCAGCCTATGGTAATGTTTATATTAGGTTGGTGCAAAACTAATGTCGTTTTCTCACATATGTTAATGTGAGAAAACGACATTATTTTTGCACCAACCTAATATATATAAAATCAAAAATAAATATCAGAAATTATACTATTTATTTATAATATGATGAACAACCATCAAATTGCATTATAACATCCCACATCAACAATTATATTATTGTAATTGATATTTATTTTGAATACTACAATTTAACAAATACAGGGCTCAAGAGCCACTCAAAGTAAAGTGTTACTGTTAAAATGGTTATGATGAATGCAGTGTTTGATTGAGATGAAAGAATAAGTAGTAAGAAGTGAACATTATGAGGATAAGATGGATAGAGAGAGACTTGAAGATATAGATTTCAGTGAAACCTCCACACAGGAGTCTGTTTCACAAAGTAGCAATTCTTCAAAAAAATTGTCTGAATAGAATATTTTAATACAATAATATATATATATATATATATATATATATATATATATATATATATATATATATATAGGCTGAAATTCATTTATCATATAAATGTAAAACAAAAATTTTACCAAAATCTGTTCAGTAATAGTACTTCTATTTTTAAAATATTGACATATATAATCTGATATTGTATATTTAATACATTTTAAAGACATAAACTTACAAAGAAGCTTTTAATTCAAGATGTAAGTACACTATCCACTGTGTATGTATGCTGTGGAGTTTTCATTCACACCATGGTAGTGGGAATTTTAGGCTTGTATTTTATGAAGATAAAACATGAAAATAAACATACACAATAAAGAAAAAGCATGGTAGATCATATGTTAATTTCATACAATTTTATTTATGTATTTGTATGTATTGTAATGGAATGTCCCACACTCCCTATTGCCTATGTAGACTGACAA